>WYDI02022192.1:14182-107991 GCA_009867235.2 Psittacus erithacus
GATGGCAATGGATTTCCAATGGCTGAGGTTCATGGGACAGTGGTTTGAGGCCAAAGGCAGCTGCACATTCCAGACATGCCACAACATCCTTCCACAAGCAGTGCCAAGTGTGACAGGCCAGGGCTGCCAAGGGGCTCCCATCTAGGTCCGAGGCAATGCGTGACATCCGAAAAATGACCTCTACCATTTTCTACTTACTCGAGGACATTACAACTATGGGTATTTGTGTTTTCATTAATCAACAGTAGTAAAAAAGCACGCATCTTGCAAAGCACTGGAAGCATTTTCTGAAGGGTCTAAAAGCCCAGATTTGTTAATAGTATATTTTTAACTCAGTATTAAAGAGGCTTTTACATCCCAGCTGGCAACTGCTGGCTGTCAATTCTAGAATCACTTTGCCAAGGTGGAACAGCACCCGTCTTGTTTTTCTGTCTAAGTTTTTTAAACTAGGTGCAGATAACCAGAATCTGTGCATACAACCAGAATCTGTGCATACAAAACTAATGCTTCTATACTGACTCTCACATATTCTGGTGTTTTCATGGCTCTCACACGTGACTGCCACTGTCATAAAAGAGTTATTTCAAAAACACATCTGTATCCAGGCTATCGGCTCAAAAATACTGAAGTAAAGACTCGGCTCTAGAGACCGCCTGGGGATGATTGCTGCTATAACCTCCTGATGACCAAGGTATGTCAGGTACATTTTGCCATCGGGTACAGAAATGCATAAAACATACATATACTTTCTGCTCACTCATTCATAAGAAACCAGCGCACAGTGCATGCTGCGAGTAGTGCAGCTGCTGGAGCTCATGGCAGCAAACGTCATGTATTGCAGGCAATCTTTATGTAAAAGCCTTGTAAGATCGAATGGATCCTGTGGCTGTGTGTAGGGAATTGAGTGAAATTCTGCTCCACTTTTATAAGGGCTTTGTATGAGCACCTTCTATTTCTGCTGTTCCTGCTCCAAGCGAAGCTGCCTGTGAGCCTTTTCCCTCTGCAGCACTGAGCACAACAGCATCCATTCAGATGACTCCCTCACACTTTGCCTTAACTCTACAGTAGAGCTGCTGCACCTGCGAGTGGACACCACTAACACACCATGTATCACTATGCTCCAGCTTAGTACCAACCCAGGCACCTAGAGCCAGGAATAGACCTAGGGCGCCATCCCTAGAGCCAGGAATAAGTTGAAAACACTGAGTTGCAGGGAACCAGTGAACAGCAAATGCTAAGGAGAAGCAGTACAGCATTGGTGCGTCCCACCACAGCAATCCTCAGACTCCTGGTGAGAGTACACGGTGATGACATATTGGGCTCAGTGAATTGAATGGGCTATAAATACAGCTGTCCTGACATTCAAATCATAGGCTCCTTTGTTTTCCCCACATGCACGTCAGCCGAGTTACACTGTGAACCTGTGCTGATACCTGCCACTAGCCTAGCTCCTAGGTCTGCAATCATGCATCTTGTACACCCTACTTCTTATGAGGCCTAGACCCTTTAGCAACCCTTCATCCCCAAGAGCTTTCCTTGCTGATGTGGATTTCTGCATGAGAATTAATTAATTAACTTCACTTTAACAGATCCCAGAGCTGAATTAACTATATCCCAAATACGGTGCACTGCAGATAGCTGCCAGTAAAGATGCTCTGAAAAAGACTGCGTACCAAGATTAAACAGCCACATAGTGAATGCTTCCCTTCATGACTTTCCAGGATAAAACTATGCCTTGTGCCAGCCAAGCACAACATATTTTCTTGCAACATCACAGGAAGAATTATCTTAAGCACTGCTTAAAATGATGATAAATACTTGGTATTATTTATGACACACATGCAGGGAAGCACTCATTAGCAACGCTTATGCCACGTGCCAAATAGATCTGTCATTGAGAGGCGAACAGGATGGTTTAGAACTGCATTGCATCTCACGTAGCTCACATGCTACTTCTGACTGAAAACTTACCGCTACAGTCACTGAAGCAAAACACAGCACCCACCCTAAGCCACAGACAAGAACTGCAATTCCTCCTCTTCCTTTTTTTTCAGACCAGTTGGCAAACCTCTCTTGAAATTGGAACCTCTCGCAGACAACGCAACAGTCCATCTGCTGCGATGGTAATTACCCTGCCACCTGACTTCCATTAGGAAACACTGCTCTTCCAAACAAAACGAAACCTTGCTTTGTTGCCATAACTTGTCAATCTCTGCACACCATTTACATAGCTGCTCTAACTGAAGACACGTTACTCTCCTCACTGTTACTGCTGCCTTCCTGGAAGCTCAGGAAGGTCCTGAAGAGCTTTACTGCTGCATTCCCAGCTGGGTTCGTTTCATTTTGGTTTACAAAAACGTATCTGAGCAGATGAGGGCAAGAAGACATCCCAGCTGCAGGGACAGAGTTGTTGTGGCACACATACACTCTGCTACCCTGAAGGGTAAAGGCTGGGAGGCTTGTGCCAGAGCCCTGCTTCATGATAAACACAACTGTGAGACCTGGGCAGGTTCAAACATGAGCAAAAGCGGGTCTTTGACAGAGCCAGCGAGGACCAAGCCACATGCAACATCTTAGAACGTAACAGGGAGTCTGTCTGTGTGCCAGAGACACACGCAGTGAATCTGCTTCAGACTTCAACCTGACCTATGCTAATGGCAACGGCGTGCTGCAAACCATATGAATCAAAGTCACTGATTTTGCAAGACTGAAGAAACACTGACTCAAGATCCCGGGTTTACTGTAGCGTGCATAGGTCAGGGCTAGCACTGCAAACAGATTCGGTGGCATTACAACAGCCAGTGTTAGTGGACACTGACACCAGAACCAAGGATTTTAAATTACTGATAGATTGGGATTATCTGACTTCCAAATTCTCCTTTACTGCTGACATATGGTAAAATGTTTTAACAATCCACAGTGATAAGACAAGCTGCATTTAGAGGGCCCAAATTAAAACATAAACCCCTTTATGGCAAATATTCTGAGGTTGGTATCTGAGACACCAGACCTTGGAACCCTTGGCAACATGCTGCTGAGTCTTGAGACCTCCAGCAGCAATACAATTCTAAGAATCTCATTCTTAAATACTCATTAAAACATGTAAAAATCAAGACTTTTCATACTAGGAAAGCCTGAAATGAGATCATAACTCCTGGTGTTGACCATGTGTTAAGGGAATCCACCAGACCTTCAGAAGGAAGAGAACTGATGCTCAAATTGATCTGACTGGACCATGATGGCCTACCACGACTGGAAAGCCTTTGGAGATATACTCCAAATACGTTTTTGGATGGGAAGGATATCCCCTGAGAGCTCAAGCTTTTTCTTTCTCACTTTTCTTAAATTGGATGTTGTTTGATGGAAACACCAGCCTTCTTCAAGTGTGCAAACAGTAATAAATGGACCTGATGCTCTTCATGTTACTTTTCCATATCCAAACACTACAGCGAGAAAAGTAATAAGCAAAATGCTACAGAATGGATTGAAGCACTAGGTGTTCACATTCAGAAAACAACACTTGGGTGCTGAGCTTGACATTCTGACTCAACTGGATTGATTTTTGGGTCTGTTTCAACTAGTTCCTTGTTTCATGGGCTGATGAATAGGTTGATGCGCTGCTCCAGACAGAATAAGCTTTTTGTGTTGCTTCATATAGGCTGGATTTTCAGCTGGGGTTGAGACAGCTACATCCTGTGCTAGCTTTATTTCTGCTGAAGACCTGTTATCTTCTCCTATCAGAAAGTAACCAAGGAAGCCTAGCTGATGAGTATATTTTAAATACAGCTATATTAGAGCTCAGTTTCTTACTGTTCCTGTGCCAAGAACAGTCCACAAAAAGCAGCTGACACTAAGCAGGTGGTAGGCGTTGTATCTGACAGGTTTATTTCTGAAAGCAAACAAAATAGAACTTCGCAGCTGATCCAGGAACGCAACTCGTGTTTTGCTATGAAGTGCTAGTGTCCCACTGAAGAATGGATGCCTTCAGCTGCTGGTACATAGCATGGGTAAGGTATGCTCAAGCATACTTTGTGTGTCATTGATGTTGTCACACTGTGGGAAAAAAGTCAGTCTGAAAGCAGGGATAGCCGCACATCGAAGAACTCCAGAAGAACAATGAAAAGGACCCAACAAATGGTATTGATGGGAAAATGAGAGAGCACCCACACGAGCGTGGTGCTTGAGGAGGATGATGCCTTTCTGCCCTGTGGTTTTCCAAAAGCATTAGTGGAACTTTATCTTACCTGACAGATAATTAAGTGTCAGTGTAATGCCATGCAGCTGCAAGAAGCAGTGAGTGCTTCATGAGTGAAAGACAGGTAACAAACCAGATCCAGATGCACCGAGTTCGCTGAATTCAGGTCTTTTGTTGGAAGAACAAAATGAGAGTAGATAAGATGGGAGTTTGACAAATGAAGATGACCGTTTTAAGGTAATTTGGTAATAAAAGCCCCCAGAATAGTGACTTTAATGCCCCTGACTGAGCATCTATACTGACAGAATATGTATTTCTTAAGACTTCTTCCAGCTTTTTTTGCTCACTGAATCAGAGCTTTACCCCCCCACCTCCTTCAAGTATGACCTTTATGTGGCCTTTAATGCTGAAGCTCTTCCATTCCTGGTGTCTCTTTGCAGACATACTGATGCATATCCAGCAAAGGCAGCGCAAGACTGTATACATTTCTTCTTTCCTGAGTAAATGGCACACAGCTAAAAAACCAGAAACAACTGAAGGCTTCCCTTCTGCTATTTTTTGACTCAAGTCAGGAGCTCTGCTCATGAAGTCTGTACTTGGGTCTTCTGTGATGAGAAAATCACACTGCACTCAAGGCTTCAAGCATCCAAGGAGAGGAAAGGACATTTCACAAGAATCTAATTTTCAAGACAAGAGAGAGCAAAATACATGGGCATTACTATTCCTGGTTTAAATAACTTAGTGAAGTAGTGGGGACTTTTAAGTTTAAACATTGGTGACAATTGCCACTTATTTCTAAGACAATCAATTTCTGAGTAAGTTCTCTCAGTGTCCCATGACCAAAACCACAGCAAAGGCTTCTTCATGTGCGATAACTTCTCTTGTACTTGTGAGGACTACAAATAAGCTTCCCAATTGTGCAAACACAACAAAATCCAGAAATGCAAAGTGGATACCTGAAAAGTTCAGGAGAAAAGGTGAACGTTTCTTCCACAGCCTCACTGCACTGAGTCCTGGCTTCCTCTGTCCCACAGTTTCCCTCTTTATAACAGTATAAATCCACTGAATTCTGGGGCACTTGCATGGGCCCATGAATGTTTCCATCAGCGTCAAAAGTGCTGAACCAGGATTGGAAGTTTGTAAAATCAAAAGGAAGATCCCATCGCACACGCACAGAAGCAAACGGGGAGAAGTTCTCTGCAAATACGTGACATCTTCACAGTCATTGTGCGGGAGCTGAATGGATGATCTGACTGGGAAATAACAGCTTCCAGTTCTGAGGATCCATCTCTGGGTTTTGGCACCTTCCATTTTCAGGTAGAAAATGAGCTTGTTTCTTTTTAAGTATAAAAGAGCCAACAAATTCATACTGTAGCTAAAAAGATTCTGCAAATACTGCTACCTCAGCCATATGCTGAAGTGAACAATCACTTGATAGTAAAGCAGGTGAAGTATCAAAGCAACTCCATTTGAATAGTATTTATTTGTAATCATTAGTTTTAAACGGGAAACTGTTTACAGGCACACACTAGATAACCAAAATAAAATGAACATAAAGAAATCTATTTGAAGGTCCTTATCAAATATTTAAAATATTTTATTAAATATTTAATTCAGTTTTATTATCACAGTTTAATGTAGTTTAGCATCTTATACACATGACTTACATGTGCACTTAAAAAATATCAAATTAGAGGTTTTTGAACACTCTATAAATGTGCTTACTGACTTTTAACTACACACATCTAAGAAGGCAGTAACTCTGCTACACCACTGACGGAGATGAACTATTGTAAGGCATGTTTACACCAAGCTTTGGAGAGAAAAAATCCAAATACTGGGTCAAAATCCAGAGGAGTTACATGTGAGAATAAAAGTTGGAAGGATTGGGCTCTGAGGAAGATAGATCATAGGAAATCAGTTGCGGTAAAACTATCAAGAGATACTGGTTATTAAAAGCAAGCACTGCTGAGAAAGAAGGCTGCTGTAGTTGCATCCAGGTCAGCAGGATCTGTGGTGGTGGTGTTTTTTTCAGGTGTGATTCCTGAAAATCACACCTTATGGTGTAACATCGAAGGGAAGAGCTGAAACCCAGTCAGAAAGTCAGAAAACTATCATCTGAAAAACCTCATGTTGTTTTATAACCTAACACGGGAACACTGCGGTACAGGGAACACGCTGCAAGACACTGCACTCCGATGTGTGCGCACGTGTATGTATACATACACGCAGACACATGCACAACATACCTCTCTTGCTTTTGTTGCCTTCAAAGCCCCATCCACTCATTAAAATGTAGCAGTGTGTGTGGCAAATAAAGTTCAGTTGCAGGGGTGAAAAGAGCAGGCTAGACCACCACATTCAGAAGCCTGGTTAGTTAGCCTGTACAGGTGTGTGGTGTTTGCCAGTACAGTGTGGATCTGCTGGTATAAGGTAACAGTCAAGATCCAGAAAATATAGTGTAATTCTTTGGAAGAACTCAATAAATGTTCGGCTATTTGCAGTTGCTTTTGAAGTTCCATGTCAATGAAGTCCCTAGGTCACAATGATGTGCCTCTCCTGGAAACATCTCACAAGCCCAACTCCAAGAGTGTTGGAGGTCCACAATCGGGGCTCCTGTACTGTCAGAGGGCAAACAACAACGCTACCCCTTAAGTAAGGATGGTTTTCAGCGTAACCTTAGGCATGTTGTTGAGTGGAGATCTCATGTCAAGCCTTCCTAGATTAATGCCTTAGAAGAATTAGTGGGGAACATAAAATATACACCCATCTCACAAGCTCCTTCAAAGTTGTCAATTCAGTAGAAAATACTGAGTATATGAATGACTCTAAATAGTACTTAGGTGAGAGCATAAACTCACTGTGTTTTTTTTATTATTATCTATTTATTGGGGACCTCAGGGGAAAAGGCAAGTAACTCTTTCACAGCCTAAACACTCATTCAAGGCACCCAGGGTCATGAAGTGCCTCAGCATCCTGGCAGCTGTAGGTGACAGTTCCATAATATGTACAAGGTAAGGAGAATGCCACAAGTATTACAAAACATGGCAAAGATACCTAGGAGCTTTACAATCTACCAAACAAGCACAGCAAACAAACAACATCTAATGGACAACGTATGGTATACAACACACCAGTTATGTTTCCTTGTGAAATCAGGACTGCAAGCGTAAACTCCAGAATAAGTTTCAAGAGCAGCATTTGGCTTCCTGCGTCACCTCTGGCAATATCTGAAGTCCACCCCTCCAACGAGCACTTCATTTTCTGCTGTTACAAAAACTGATCTCAGTGAACCAGCTACCTACACTGCCCATGTCCTGCAATCCATATGACCATGGCAGAGGTTAAACAAAAAAGCTCCAGCAACATAGTTTTGCTATCACTGAATATTCAGCCTTTGCGTTGTCTGCTCTATATAAACGTTGCTCTGGGAAAGTAAAGCACACAGCGATATACAAATGGTATCAATGGCTGAAAAGTTTACACGATCAAGTCTGAAAGCAAATGGAAGTTAACAAAAGTAGTCTTTTAGGAGAGGTAGCCGTATTAGACTCAGCATTCATGAAAAGGGAGTGCACTCAAAGGGTCAACATCCATTGCAGTCTCTTGCAGACCCATCACGTTTTTCATACAGTTTGGGCTTTTTGCAGAATGTTCACACCCAGGCGCGCACACACACACACACATATATATGTATACGTCTATAATTTTTCCCTAATTCCTCTTTGTTGCCATTGCTTTGCCATACTGAGAACAAAGGTCAGCTTTCCTTTCATCCTCTCTTAGCTGCCCCACATCTGTAACTGCTGCCTTCTGTCTGTTCTGTATCTGTATAGTAGCTAAGCAGGCAGTGGAAATTAAAACTGCTTCAATATAATATCCTGTTCCAAAAAAACAGCATTCAAACCAATAAGGCATCCACTCATTCTGACGTGAGTTACAGCTCTCTTGGGTTTCTACTTGATACAAACTGCAAAGTGCTCTTAATCCTTGTGCTACAAAGGCAGCTTTCACCCAGATAATAAATACCAAAGCTGGAATTTAAACACCACAAGTTCACACGCTTCTACAAGTCCCTTGCTCCTGTGCCCTTCTTCAACAGCACTTACCATTTTAATTTCAAAAGCCATGCACCAATGCTATAAAACAGAAACCCAAACTACCAAGAAGTCTCTTGCTCATGACTTTGGGATATTGTATTAGTATAAAAGAGCATTCAGTCATCTTAAATAAATATATTCTATTTCTGAAATCACAGCACATTCAAGGGGTAGTTCCTGCCATAAGCAGAGCATTAAGTAATCTCTATAGATGTTTTTAGAATCATAGAATCATTTAGTTCAGAAAAGACCTTTAAGATCATTGAGTTTTGATTGATTTGGTCTAATATCTGGAAAATAACCTACTGTGGGGATAAGAATCTGCATCTCAAATGTTCTGCAGAGCATTTTTCCCATATCTGTATACAGTACTAGAACAATGAAGACAACATTACAGCAATTTTCTCCCAGCTGCTTAGATCTGTAGCTTCAGCTACGACAATGTATTTTGTAGACCTCAAAACTACATACGAAATACCAGACATCACTAAATAAATAAAAGCCAAGGACAACTGGGACAGTACTGCATTTGACACTTGAGACAAGATTCCCCCCTCCCATGGATAAGTCACAGAGGACGACTACGGTAAATGCTTTTCTTTTCTTTTTCTTTTTTTTTTTTAAAAGAAAGATTTATACACAGGTTCAGATCCAGAAAATAATGTGAAATGCATAAATATCGATAGCTTTAGCTAAGTTAAAATGGGTTCAGTAAAGTATGATACAACATATTCAGAATAAACAAAGCAGAAAAGCATCATATTTTGGTTTGCTTGAGATATACATAAGGTGCAACAATTTCTTCTCTAGAGGCATTTGTGGACAATGTGTTAACGGGTAACAGTGTTTGCTGGTATACTGAAGTACACACAATAGCAATAAGATTTTCCAAAATGAAAGCAGCTGAAATTAATCAAAATCAAAACAAAACAAACAAGGAGAAAAAAAAAACCCAACCCAACCCCAATACAGTAAGATATTGGTCTGAAATTTTTGTTGTGCTAACAGACTTTGTTACCTGAAAATACTGATACCCCTTCTAGTAGATTCAGGGAAAATTCTAGCTACTCAAATCAAGACATCACTCAGAGAACCAACAAAGGCAAATGCCTAGTGAACTATAAAGCTTTGCAGGATTTCTGCTACTCTCAGTGCCTAATCGCTTAAAAATTAAGCATATCTACAAAAAGGTTTATAAGTATCTGAAAACAGTCATATCCAGTAAACTGACCCAACCCTACCCCCTCTCTAAGGGAAAGTCAAGGAAAAGCAGATCAAGTAAGATATTAATTCATATAGTAAAAAGTAATTTTCTGTTTCTTTTAAAAAAGGTACCATTAATATACAGAAATATCTTCAGGAACAATATTGAAATTTAAATCGAGGAAGGATGGGGTGCTTTGACAAAAATATATCTACTCTAAAGGTTTCTAGAGAAATAAGTTAGTACCATTGTCAACGTGAACGGCCTGCACTGTAACATATTTGGATTTCAGCTAATTATAAAGTGGTCCAAAACTCCAACAGCCACCTAGCTGTGACCCATTAGTTTTAAGTCTCTGAAGTTTTTCTTGTCTTGTTAAAATAAGTTATAAAACTTTAATAAAATCTCATTAAAAATACTGCCATAGGCTGCAATGGCATTTGAGGGGCTCTCAGTCATGTATTCACCTGAATTTGTAAAAAGCCTTTTCACTGACTCATTGGCTCATAAATTTTGCTGTCCTCTCGTTGTTGTTCCCTTCTTGCAATGCATGCATCCTCGATGGTGCTGTTTCAGTGACACTTCCCCAGCTACCTGCCTTTTGTCAGACCTTTAAGTCTTTGTTACAACTCGTGTGGTATGTTGTATGCCTCCTGACACTGAACCAAAGACTTTCACTTAACCACTACAATGAAAGGCTAAACCTAGCAAGGATTACTAGAGTTACTGTCCATATGGCTATTACATCAAATTAGTTATAAAATAACCCCAGAACACATTATCAATTCAGTCAAGTATAAATAAGAATGCCTGATAGAATGATGTAAACTCGCATCATTTAAAGACTTAGTTCAAAGAACTTCAAACTCAATCTAATACTATCAAAAGTTCAGCCGGTATGACGAAGACCAATAGAAAATTATTGCTGGAGTCCAATTTGGTACATTGTTGTGCTACAATGCAAAAAGTAGGGAAACATCTTGTGCTATTGAAGAAGTACCCTGTTGAATTTGTAGCTTTAGATCAATTACTAGTGATCGTTTTGCATCTATTGGTAGGAATCAATGCTTGGTTATACAATAGTGTAAGTCAAGATAGCGAAGGTAACAGACCAAGTGATACACTTGGTCTGCTTTTGGGATGTATTTATGGAGCAAAACACAAAACTTCAACATAAGCAAAGACAGAAACTGGCAGATGGATCTGTTTGGTTGTTTGAATTCAGTCAAAGGTGACTCTTCTTCAGTTGTAGTTTATCTGTATACAACTTGCTACTTTACCCACATAAACTGTAATTGGCCCTTTACGCAAACTCTGAAGCTGTTTTGGACTGTGCATAGTAACTACAACAATGCCAGTGTCTGTAAAATGCAAAAGGTATGCGTATTGGTGCACATGTATATCCAAAAGTCACGGCTTTAGGTTGTTCCGAACGGTGAAATAATACTAAGGTCACTTTTGAAAAACGCATTTGCAGTACTTTTTGTTTACAGGAAAGTTTTACCAAGTCTATGCAAAAATAAAGGAACCCTCCAAGGCATGAAAGACAAGTCAATTATCTGCAGTATTTTCTTTTCCATACACCACTCCTTTCTTCTAATGCACATCATCCTGGTTATTCAAAGCTAAAGGAAAAAGAAACAAACCCAAACATCGCCTGTCAGAATTTTTCCCAGTAAACTCTACCACTCCGGTGGCAAATATAAAAGTGCAGAACATCTGGACCACATGGCTGCCCAAACACCGCTAACAATGGTACATCTGTCCAGGCTGCCGTGAGTTCTCTGGAACAGGTTTTAAATTCATTCTACAATATAAATGTAGGCATAACCTATTAATATAAACCATCTTAGAACTTAAATCTTCATGTACAAAAATGACTAAGAATATCTAATAATAACTAGTGCAGTGCGTCAGTGTTTTTGTTGTTGTTTTTTTTTTTCTTTTTTTCCTTTTTTTTTTTAATTTAGAATAACTAGGTATTATACGAAACTAGTTGCCATACTCTCTGGTTGGTAAAAGAGATGCTGTGTGAGCTAACAGTAAAGGCAGCCATTTTTCACACCAACCACCTATTTACTGTTTAAAAGCCTTCAATAGAAAGCAAACTCTAGGATCATTTCATTTCTGTTCATTCATAGACAATTAAAACCACCCTCCTACATACTGGGTTCCGATTTGAGGACCTGGCCCAAGTTGCTAACGTCTGGCTTCCAGCGAATTCTGGGCCACTCAGAACAAAAAGCACTTGCTTGCAGTCTATAGTTTCCATCATATGGACTGACTAGCTTCCCTTGGTAAAGACAAGGCTAGGATATTAGGTAAAGCACAATGTTTTACAATAAAGTGGAGCTTCACTGGTCAGCGCAGGAAATAAGCACTGGAGCCTGAGACATTTCATTTGGCTGTCCATCGTGTGGGAGAGGTGTGGCCCTCTGACTTCTGCAAAAGAAGAAAAGAAAAGCCACCCATCATTATCTGGAGCATGGGAGGTGCTTTTATCAGACCAGAAAGGATGCAAAGTGCAACATGATACGGTTTAACATCCAACATTACACCACTATAACTACCTGCTGCTACGGGGGCCCACATATTGCTGTTAGGTGCACTTTTCAGAGCCCTTAGCACCAGAGACTACAACTCATGTGTGGTAAAAGAAGGTAAATGCACAAAGGTATGTATCATGTTAATGCGAGTCAACAGCCAGCTTTTAAGCAATATGGCAATATACTAATCAGCAGAGTTCCACGTTGGGATTACTCCAAGTTTCATGACTTAACACTTCATCAGTGCAGCACATCTCTTCCATTACTACAGCAGTGTTAATTTACCAATGATCCCCCACCACAGGGTATCATAAAAATAAACTGCGCCAGATTTGCGTGCTGGAAATCCAACATCAATCATTGTAGCAGATGGACTTGGGAGAGCTCCTTTGCAGCTTGCCTCTTAAAATACATACACAAAGCACGTCACCGCCTGTTATCTAACCTCGCAAGTCAGGTCCTATTTTTATTATTGTATGTGTCATTAGCAGCAATAAAAATCTACTTCTTATTTACACAAAGGCCACTCTTCCTCACTCTGGCACAGGTAGGACCCCAGCAGAAACGGAGGCACCCATGTGCTTTGCACAGCCAGAGTGTTGCGAAGTGGCCTTGGCATAAAACACAGCTCAGGCTCTCAGCGCTTAACTGGGGCATGCTCAAGGTAAACAAAGCTAAACAGAAGCCTTCGAATGAAAACCATGCTGCCCCCTCCAGACAAGATCCCATTACAGTTACAAAGGAGTTTGGCTTCCACGGCTCAACACTGCGAAACTCTTAGGAATTAAAATCAGACACTGAAGGAATAACACCCAGCAAACCTCTAACACTAACGTTCTCATTTCCAAATATTTGCAAATGAAGAAGCGAGCTGCAAAAGATAGCAAACATTCAACAGGACAGATATAACAGAGAAGTGTCCAGCCCTTCAGGGTGAGGTTTCTGTTTTGACTTCCTTTTGCCAAGTCTGTAAAAGACATGGCTAAGTTTCTACTGGAAAGAGTCCTCCGCTGCTGTCATCCAGGGTGATGACAAGCTGGAGTTTGCAACAGCTGCTGGACATTTGCCCCTTTGATGTTTTCAGGCCTCAAGGAAGGTGCAACCTTACTCTAGCTGCAGGATGAGATGACAAAAGGTGGGAGTAAGAAAGAAAGACCCAGCAGAAGGCTATGTAAAACACCGGCTCACTTCAACAGGAAGAGGATAAGAACTCGTAAAGGAGCAAAGAGGGAAAAGACACAGCGAGGCAAATCCTGCTGCTCTTGTGCAACTCTGCTCAGTGTTAATGGAAATCAATGAAACCACAAGGGTGGGAGTGAGAGTGGAGCTTGGCACAGCATGTCGCCAAGTCTCCCTTTGTCACTCTGACCACAGAAAATGACAGAAACGAGTTCAGACTTTGGCTGTCCTGGTAGAAGACGCTTGGTTTGCAATGCTGGGAGGAAAGGCCAGGCTGACTGCAGTGTGTGAAAACCCTTCTCACCCAAACCAGTGCTGCTTAAGCAAGACAACAGCTTCTGCAGAGAAGAGCTAACAGGCTGGGTTCAGATGACTTTGTTTCTTCCAGGGCCCCAGACACAAAAAACCTTTCAGTGTTTGATGTACAGCCTGGACACACAGGACTGTGCAGGGCATTGGGGCCACAGTAAACAGGTTTTATCAGCTGCTGCCTTGTGGAGTTTCGTAGGCAGCAGCAATCTGCCAAATGCCATTTGCAGAGGCTGTGGCAGTTTCAAACTGGCCCAGCACTTCCTCACTGAGTTTCCACTGAAGGAAAGAATGGGATTTCATCACAGTAAACTGCAGCATAAAAGAACAACGCTGGATAATTAAGAGCCAAGGAGGACTTGTCATTGGTTTTCCTCCATCACAGGTTTAGCATGCAGGATCTGATCCAACAGCCCTAAGTAGCCTGCACATTCTCCACCTTATCTGTGCGGACGGTCTACTCAGTAACTGAGAGGACCAACCGAAGCTAACGTGGCTTTCCACCACCCAGCGTTGTTCTGCCCCATGCCATTCTGCAGATGCTTTGCTTCCTGCACAGCAAAGCACAAGAGCAAAAAGAACAAGTTAGCTTCCTTCAGCCATGTTCAGTATAAAAACTTCAGCTGAAGTCATGTGAAATTCGCTGTACGGCCACTGAAAGCTACAAATCAGCATGCAATAGCTATTTAAAATTGCTATTATCTGACAAATGGCATCTGATAATTAGACACCCTCAGTCATTAGGATCTCAAGGAACATATGAACCTGTTTATACACAAAAACTGGTAGGGAAGCTTACCAGGGAGCACTATTTCACTGACTGCTGAAATAGATTACATTGTCATTTAGGTGAAGACTTAACACTACAAAGCACGTGATGTAAAACAGACATTCAAAGCAAGCTGTGGAAGAGGAAATACAGGCCAAATTAAACAGCCTGCAATTCATGTGTTCTCTGAACAAGCTGGCAGCCACATACTACTCAGTTAAACAAGGGGAAAAGAAAACCATACCTGTGTACATTTTCCATGGCTGCTACTTCTGCCAGAGCAGCTAAGCTAAAAAATGCAGACACTGCTGGCATATCTGATGTAATACTATGATTTTCTTCTGTGTCTGCATTTCTGGAGCATTCACTGTTGCAATCTGTTTCTGCACTTTGTGTTTTCTGAAGAGTACTTTGTGGCAGCTCTTTCAGCTTCTCCTCTGCAATAAAACAAAGTTAAGCTTGCAAATCTAACCCTTATATTCACAGCAGCCCATCAATACACTGACTAGTCTGGCACTAACAGCATCTTTACTTTCAGTACTTTGATTTTACAAGTGCAATCTGATTCATGCTGCAGTGCTTTCTGACCCAAGCTACTGGCAGAAGCACAGTACTAAGGTTTATAAAGCAGTTTACTGATTTTGCACTCAACTGAGTTTGATCATCTAGGTCAGGCCAGAGAGCTTTGTTGTGCGTTTTAGATACACAAGTCCTGAAAGATTATCTTAACTGCAGAGCACTCCTGCAAGGACTGTGGCATTGACTGTCATATTATGGAGTTCCATTTTTTACATCCTGTAACTAGGTGCAGTGCAATTTCTTTGCTGGATGGGAAACATATGATGAAAGGCAACCGTTTTCCGTTTCTTTCTGTTATCAGCTCTAAGCTCTTGAAGAGAGATACTCAGGAAGAGGAGACAGATCTGGGCATTCAAACAAAACAATCTGTGGCAGTTATGGACTGATTTCTCAATTGACTGATGCTTGTATTTTAAAGAAGGACCTTTCTATGCAGGTATGAAAACTAACTGAAAAATACTTCCCTGATACGCTGCTTGTGTCCCCAAACCTTCTCCAACCATTCAGTTTTAACCAAATTTAATCTCCAATTTCCTTACCCAGCGTCCCTCCTGCTGGTGACACTTGACCATCTGCCGTTCGGACGAGATGTGTGATCTTAGTTTTCCTTGCTTTCCTTTTCTGGCTGCCAACTAAAGGCTCATGCATCATTGCTGGCTCTGGAGTGTTTAGGGCAGATATAGATATTTTATTCTTCCAGGCAGACTCACTGGAAATTCTGTCTTCTGAAAGTATGGCTGAAAGAGGATAAAAATACAGTTTTACATGTAGAATAATTCAGCTACTAGTTACGCTCATTTACTGTTTTGCACCTATCATCATAAAGCCTTCCCTCACATGTACTCGGAGCATAACCCACGGCACGATACGATCCAAATGGCGCAGATGTTTGCTCTTAGAAGCTATCCCAGAAGGCTCAAGTTTCTCATATTTGCAAAGAAAACTGCGAGATGGGCAGTAGCACTTCAGTGGGAGCAGGGGATCAGTCTGTATAAAACACTCTACAACAGAAGATGCCAGCAAGTAGCTAGGAGACAAAATGTATTTAAGGAACAATAATGGTCGTCACATAAGCTTATCTGAGCTCACAGACACACTCACAAGCAGGATTCAGGAATTCCTGACTAACCCCTACTCTTCCCTCTGTAGTCACTCTGCATCGCCTCCTCTATGCAGAGGGAAATACCGCCTTTTACAGAACAGCAAACCTTAAAAAGCTCCCAAAAGGCAGCAAAAACAAAAGCAGAGTTGGATCACAGCTGAGGGCAAGAATGCTAAAAAAATAAAGGGAAGTCAGCATAGGAGAAAACACTGCAATGGAAACACTGCCTACATAAAGCCAGAGAACGAGGAAGGAACAGTTTGCATCTTTCTCAGCACTACCAGCGTTGGCGTTTTGAAGTAGCCTTCTGCCCTGAACTGGAACACGATCACAAATTGTCACCTGACCAAACAGTCACTTTAATCTTGGTCACGAAGAAATCGGTCAGACAGTCATCACAAATCCTATTTAAGCTTTCAAAGCCTGAGATCAGTGCATAGTCATCAATCATTCGCAATTTCCACTGATTTAATGAGCCATACTGCTTGATAGCGCAGGGTACCACTAGTCCATAAATTCAGTCTTTTTCCTCCTGTAATAGAAGTATCATGAGGCCTACCCCATCTGTGATCACCATAAACCAGGATTAGAAAAATACTATAGCAAAGGGAATGCCCAAGTAATTTCTTACAGACACTGGTCTAACCTGTTGTGAAACTGGAAGCACTCATGGCGTCTGCACCAAGTCCTTGTGGCACTTTTTAATAGTGCACTGCCGTCCTGAATGCTTACATATTTATTCCTAATGCTTGCACCTCATCTTCCCTGCTGCATTTTCAACTCCTCATTTTCTTTACCACCCATCACCACCTCTTTGCAACAGTTCTTTATCTATTTCACAGCTGTCACCGTGTCCATGGTTAGCTTTCTCTTCCCCACAATTTCTTTCCTGTTTTAAAGATGTGTTTAAGACTTTATTTGTTCACATTCTGGGTGGTAGGACCAGCAAAAATCACATGCACAAAACTCGAGCCTGAGTACAAACAACTGCCCTTTCAGAAAGGCTAAACACTGAACAAGACCAACCTCCTGCACTGAGACTGGTTGGGGCACGCAGGGACACCCAACCCCACAAACTGTGCACAACAGCCAAGCAGTCTGCAAGGACTTTGCCCTCTTTCATTTTAGCGTGTATTTTACTGTTTATTGTTTGTTTAGTAGATTTAATGAGCTTCCTACTCAAAGATAAGGCTAATACAACCTCTGTCTTTTGCTAGCTTCTTTAACTGTTAACTGAGCGAGGATGTGGACTGGATGAAGCAAACAGCTGTAACACACATCTTAGCCGCCACCCTTTGCTATTTTAAGCAGGAAGGGACCTTTTAATGTTTTATGGCATAGGAATACAGTCAGATCTAGTACATATACGTAAAAGGATTTGGAAGTGTTCCAAACCTTAATTCATTTATGTTCTTACTTCCCCTTTGTATCTGCTCCTGTAAAACAGTTTTGAACTTGTGCATGCTCTTTATTTTGGTGAAATAAAAAAAAGCACTCAGCTTAAATTAGCTTTTCTCAGACTTCAGCTGTAGCTGCAAACCTTTCCAGAGCAGAGCTACGCTGTAAAACTTGCTTCTTGTAAAGAGAGGAAGAGAAATCACAAGAAAAGATCTGCCCTTTAAGAGCCCAATTTAGTAGAAGCACCAATGACTGCAAATGTGACTTTCAAATAATTCAACTGGGTTAACAGTGAGATGTTCAGATAAGCTGACTGCACTGACTAAGACCAAAATCTTAATTGGAATGTGCAATTAAATGGACTGCTTTCTCTATAGATTTCTTATTTGGGAATTCATAAGTGTTGATTATGTATTAATGTAATGGTGTGGTTGCAGTCCAACACTATTTGTTAATTCTGATTTGGGGATTTGCTCTAATTAGATAGTGCTTTGACAGCGCTGCTTAATTCTGGTTTGATTGAGTTTATAATGGCTTTAATCTCAGCAATACAACTCACTTTTTTTTACATTTATTAAAAATATTACTAAGACATAATTTAAATCAACATACCAGAGTAAGAAACCTCATTTGGTATGGTTTTAATTAGATGTGTTGCACATTATAAGCCATGTCACATCACTAGAAATTAACTTGATTGATCAATACAACAGATACTTCCCTTTTACATGTGTTTTCCTTCTCTTACTGTATGCATCAAAAAGCTCAAGAAATGAAGGAGAAGGAAAATAACCTTGAAAGGCAAAATAAAAAGAGGCCATTGTTATTAAAGACATAAGAAGGCATACACCATGTCAGTGTGTCTAACAGCAGAAGGTGGCTGACAAACTCAGGATGCAGCAAGCATATTCCTTCTCCATGTTATGATTTTTTTCAGTCCTTGAAATGAGACTTGAGTCTATTTTTTTTCTCCTCTAGCTCTGAAGCAAGCTCTTTATCCCTTCACCATCACACCGCTGCCATGAAGTAGCGAAGGAAGGATTAAAGATGAACAATGAATGATTTTGGTTTTTTGGTGGGGGTGGGTGAAGGGTGGGTGTTGAAGGGAAGGGCTTCTTTTTCCTTTTCAAGCAGTCTTAGGGGATGCTGGGATAAGAAATCACTTAATTTACTTCTTCATAGATTATTATTCAAGCAGACATAAAACCTGCCTTGGAGGAAATCACACAAAGGCTTCACTCATATGACCCTTTGCACTGAACTCTAGAGGAGAAAGGAGTCCATGCTTCAACAACCATATAAGCTAAGCTAGGCGCTAACAGGGGTCCTCCTGCACCTCCTTCAAGAGGAACAGCACCTCACTGCTACAAAATGTATATCCATATGGATGCTCCATACCGGGACTTGGTTTTGCTGTGCACAAAGGCCAGCGCTAACCCAGTTTAATTCCCTGCATTTTCCTTCAGCCATTTCTTTAATCCATTTCACATCCCTTCTGCTTCCACACAGTCCTGTGTTCAAGAGCGGTTCCACATGGACCTCAGCTCATTTTCAGGAGAATGCTGTCTAGAAAGGAAATGAGGTTCTGCAGCTACCGTGCAGTCCTGCAAACAGGTATTTATGTGGATAGCCTGCCACGGAACAGTAGCACATGCAGAACTACAGGGCTATTTTTGCAAGTAGAGTTGAGCACATGATATGAAGATGTGGGCCTGATTACATGTGGGCATCATTACACCACAGTGACAAAACCATCCAGAACTCTATGCCAGATGGTTTCCTGAGCTAGATTTGTTAAAAGCCAGCATGGACAGTTTACCCTATTGCGCAGGCATGCAGAGTACAGGCAGTCCTATTGACCCCTGTATTTGTGAACGAGATAAATGAAGACAATTGGACAGACATGGCACACACAAGCTTTTCAGAATGAACCCCAGCAAGACACAGGCAGATTTAGAAGTGTTTCTTTAACAATCCCTATTCATTACTGGAGCCAACTGCAGACATTTAACCACATTCAATGGAGAATGAATGCTCTGAGGGTCTAAGCACCCTGGTATCAAGAAGGAAAGGTGAGCTGTAATGCTTTACTTGTCTTCATTAAGTTAAAAAGGGGAAGCCTAGCAAGGCAGAGCAAGCCTTCAAGCCACCAGTGCCTGGGGAACTACTTCCCTGAGGAAGTGATGCCAAGCACACTGACCTATATCCCGGTGGAAATTCCAGCTCTTCTGACAACAAGATGTTGCTCAATACCACTCGTGGGGTCAGGCAGCACAGGGCTGCAGCTAGGGCTGGGGACTAACAAGCAGAGAGACACCAACTGGCAATGCAGCAGATGGTTAAGCCAGGTGTATGGAACAGCTGCCTGGATGGAAAGCTTTGCTGCATGAGCCTGTGCTTGACCAAGCCCTCTTCCAGCCTGGAGGGATGCCAAAGGCACAGTGGCACAGAGCTGCTGGATCCCTCTGGGCTCCTGGCCCCACACAATAGGGCTTTCTCAGCAGGAGAAGAACAGAAATATAAACAAAAAGGTCATTCTGCTGCTTTTCTGCACCTTCTGTTCTTCCTCAAACGTATGTGCTAAGGCTGCACAGACTGATGTGCATGTGGGAGAGCTGATAGAGGATGAGGAGCAAGCAGTTGCCTCTACCAGCCACAGGAGATGAAGGTCTTTCACACATCAGCTAGTGTGTTGAGACTGGCATATGCATTCAGCTCCTCTTCTCCCCTTCTGGTGCAAAGGCCAGCACTGTAGCTGGCTGTTACCCAAACCATGCAAGAGCCCTCAGTACAGCTCACTGCATGTAGCTGCAAGGAGTCAGCGGCTGTCACATACCCCTTGGTATTTAAAGAATTGCTTCCCACCAGAAAGCCTTGACAGAGCGGCAGAAAATAAATCTCTCAGCTAAGTGGCATTCAACCTCCCCGAGCAGGGGTAGGTCCAGCTGTGCTCCTGTCAGCCTTCCTAAGGCAGTGACACCCTCTCTTGAATGTATTCAGTTGCATTATTGTGTGCGCTCTGCCAGGAGGAGCAGGGAATGTGGCACATCCGCTGGTATTTCCCTTGGGCTGTATCTGTGTCTATAAATACCTGCAAACTCAGAATACGGTGATTTGCACTGGCCATACTGTGTATGATGTGATCACATGGAGTCAAAATTCACTCAGATACCCAAAACCAGAGACAGACCCAGACAACACGATCCAAACACATCGAAATTTGCCTTTACCGCACTTTTCATCATTCAAAACACAGAGGCACACAAGCACACATACCTCAAGATGCCAAAACATGACTCCAGCATGACCTCTGCTGACAGCAACCTTTCCAAGTATCTCCAGTTATAAGGCAATTCAACAAGCTCTTTCCTCCAGCAAAATTAACTCCATAAAAACCAAACCCACACACTACCGACTTGTGACTACTCACGGAAGGGAGCTGACATTTTCATTTAGTGTTTGATCCACTAAATCCCTGTATATTCGAATTGAAATGAAGATGCTGGGATTCCCAGCTTAAATGCTGCAGAATAGGGGACAGTACAGTCAAAGAGCGAGGGCCCTGCTGCCTAGGAACTCATGAAAGTATAAAGTTACATAGGGAGCATATGATGGCGAGGCTGTATGCCACCATATCCACACTGCGTTTTGCTGATCAAAGCTTTGCTTTCAGTGTCACTTCGGAGTAGGCAAGACCCCAGATTTTTTTCCTTTTGTATCTCAGAGGAAATGCAGCTCCCCAACAATATGTATCTATATATCTGCATCTATATATATATATATATCATCCATTGTTTTTTCTTTGATGATTTCAATGTGGACTGTGTTAACTCTGGGAAGTTCCTTGTGTCTGTGCCTCACTCTTTGGGAGGAACTTGGCAAACTGGCCTCACTCCAGCAAATGCACAGACACATCTTTAATGTTTAGACATGGTGACATTATTCACATGCTCAACTTCCAAGGACATGCCTCTGTGTTGTGCTGGAACAAGGCCAGGGTACTCAGCACTTGTCAGACTTGAATCTTTGATCATAATGCATGCTTCACTTTCTATCAAAACAGGCTGATTTCTATTAATCCAATGGAGGTTTTGGCATTTTGTTTGGCCACATTTTATATCTGCACATTTGGAAGTATTTGTATGTTTTATTCTATCATGCATTAAACACTTTCTGTTCCTTTTCCCACAGGAGAATTTAAACACCCATTTTTTTCTTACTAATTTGCCTATATGGTCTATTAATAATTCAGGAACAAAAAAGAATATGAATGGCACCCAATAAAAGCTATGTTAATGTATGATGCCTTTTTCACATCAGCATGGAAACAAGACAATTACTTCTCGTAAGCGACTCCCACAACATGTTTGTTGCACAAATACAACCAAACAGAGCAAGGGATTTCAAAGCATTTGCACTGCTGAATGCAGCAGAGCTGGCAGAGCCTATGGGGGGAAATAGCGCACGTGGACCACAAAGGATAGAAAACAGCATCAGGAAAGGAGAGGAAGCAACATGGCCGAGCCTTATGGAAAGACATTAAGCACAAAGGCGGCTGGGGGAGCTGGAGATGCAAATAATAATTTCATTCTCTTAGAGACAGATATGGATGGGTGGGGAGAAAGAAAAAAGGGAAGAAATTCATGGAGCTACCTAAATGAGCAGAAGAACCAGCGAGGCTCTTCTACACCACAGGGACAACGTGGGAGAGAACTCCACTGTGGAAGAGCTAAGGGAACAGCCTGGGCAGGATTTGGGTAGAGTGGGCACCATGATTACTAAGGACTAAAAACCCAGAAAAGGGCCCAGGGAAGCAGGCTCAGCTGTAATCCTGCACACACTGTACACTTGGAAATGCCCCTCACAGCTGGGAGTTGACAGGTATGCAGGACTATGACATTCTAATATGAAAAAGACTTTGAAGAGCTACCAGCAGGATAGTGGGCAGAGCAAGCCCAGGACACAAAAACCTGCCCAAGTTAGCTTCTACCTGTTATCTTACACAGAAAGGTGGTTAAGACTTCTTAAATAAAAACTTCCAGGTTTAGGTTCGTATTTCTGAGGTCTGATGTAGAAACCAGCTCTTACATTCTGACCAGCTGCAGTCTCCATGGAGATCACAAGGAAAGGGGATAGGGACATGGATAAATACTCTGGCAAAGGAATAAATAATATGGCCTCTGATATAGAAGGGATGGAGACAAGAGCAACCAAGGGACTAAAGAACTATAAAGTGTGGCAGATAGAGTTGAGAGCCAGCTGTAGAATTGCCCTTGCTTTGTCAGCTCTGCTGCATGGCACCAGTAGCAGGGAAACCGTAATTTAGGGAGATGCCAAGTAAAATCCAAACAGCATCAATACTAGGATAATGTAGTATGAGCAACTGGAGCCAGGAGGTAATGGAGTCGAAGCACACAGGGAAATATGGGACCAAAGCAACCAAAAACTAAAGAGAGCTGAGTAGCCTCTCTGTCTGCAAGCATCTCCTGGAGGCTGAACAGAGAGGAAAAGGTGGCCCAAAACCTTATCTAAGTAATGCACCAGTACCTGTGTCCGGAACATTAAGCTTCCTTCTGTGCTTACATTTGCTGACAATTTTATAGAAAAAGTTCTTTTTCTTAGACTGGCATGAACCTACAGACAACATTAATAACACATACTTTCAATTAGCTGCATTGAAAAGAGTACAACAGTCACAGCAAGGATCACAGCAAGGATCATACAACCTCCCATTCTACTATATAAGATGCCACTTCGTGGGGAAGCATAAAACCTGAGCTTTTTCCAGAATAGACTCTGGAGGCTTTCAGCAAGGCTGTACCTCAACCCATGACCTCCCAGTGTTGATGACCTTAGGAAAGCTTAGCCACACAATATAACAAGGGGTTTGAGATATGTACTGGGTTTGGCTGGAATGGAGAAAACTTTCCTCACAGCAGCCTGGATGGTGCCGTGTTTCAGAGCAGTGACCAAAACAGCGCTGGTAGCACACCAGTGTTTCAGTTACTGCTGCACTGTGTTTGCAGAGCATCAAGCATTCCACGCCAGTGAGGAGGCTGAGGGTGTGTGCAAGAGGTTGGGAAGGGACATAGCTGGGACAGCTGACCCACACTGACCAAGAGGTGGTTCATACCATATAATGTCATGTTCAGCAACAGAACTGGGGGGAGAGTTTTCTCCAAAGCAGTCATGGCTGTGCACCAGTTTGTTGGTGGTGAGTGCTGGCTTTTGCATCACTTGTTTCCCCTGCTCCTCCCTGCACTTATGAAACTCTCTTTACCTTGACCCATGAGGAGTTTTTTTCTTGCTTTTCCCTTCCAATTCTCTCTCCCATCTCTCTCACTGTGGGAGAGTGAGCAAATGACACGATGAGGACTTACCTCTCAGCCAGGACCAACCCACTACAGGATGCAAGAGTTAACCTTTGCCTTTTTGGTGACTAGAAATGAGTTTAGACTAAGTGCAGAAGTAAAAGCTCCCAGGAGAGGAAGGTGAGGTTATGCCCACCTCATGGTCTCATTCCTGCTTTGATAGCAGTGTCTTTACTAATAGTAGTTAGAAGCCATCTTATGTGACATCAGACCACAAAGTATGTCATTAGCAGAGGTCATCAAGAAGCTATCATTTGTCTCCCTAATGGGATAAACAGCAATACAACAGCAACACAGACACATATAACACACCAAAGGTATAACAGATGCATAATCCCTACACTGCAAAGCCATTTTTATGGAGTCACTTTTCAAAAACCACAGTTTAAAATCTTATTTCCAAAGACACAGCAGGCAAGCAAGTCCTCAGGCTAGCTCAGAACAGACCAGCCCAAAACACAAACCCGATGCACTGCAGGTAACAAGGGAGGGTGTCCTGCAGCTGACTTGGAACAGGATTCTACCCACCACAAATACCAGCCTCCTCCACTCCTCATCCCTAAGAGGAACTGGACACACACATTGTACTACTGAGACACTGCGATCAAGGTAAGCCTCCACCATGCATCTGCAGTTTGCCATCACTGACAACAAACCAAATAAAGTCCAAAAGGACACCATCTTAGGCACCATCAGCTTGAATCTGAATAGCTTTACTAGAACTTGCACAGAAAATATCAGATAGTTCAATAGAAGAGGCTACATTCACTCACACTGATACAAGTGTCATTCTGCACACTTTACAATAGCTTCCTGAGTATGGGAGAGCTGGATAAGCAGTCCAGTGCCAGGGAAATAAAAATGCAAAACAAGGAAAGAAACAGCTCAGAAAGGTTGAGGGAAATCCTAAGTGGAAAAAACCCTGAGCTTTTCTGAAGACTAAGGTCAAACACTTCGCTAACATCAGAGACAAGTCTTCCCACACGTGTGTCTGCCTGCGGACCTGTTAACTAGATGATTCTTATGCCATGTATTTAACTAGCAAACTAGTGACTTTTGCAGGTGCCTGGAATAAGTGACATCTTACACAGTATCACCGAAGTCTCCATCTCTACAGCACAACCTGCGCCCCATAGATCATTTCAATCAATATAGACTGTCAGCCAGTGTCAGCAACTCTAAGCAAAATAAGACGAGAAACTCACACAGAGATGACAAGTATCATCATAAAGAAGGGAAAACGTCTTTCATCTCCTGTACAGCATCCATGGCACCTTAGTCATAAGCTTGTATTTGTGACACATAGGGTACTCCAAGGCACAAACCACTTACATGCAAAATTCTGTTCCCAAATGGAAAATTCAAGGACACTGACTTTGGCAGGGCCAAAAGTGAAACTGCCTTCATTTCAATTTCCTTCCCTTTTAGCTGTTATTCCTGTGAGACAATGCCCATTCACAGTTGAATACCCTCTGGCCATGAATGCAGCGGAGAAGATGGGCTAAGAGCTAAATAGGTCACCATGTCATAGTTGGACCTGAGAATGGAACTTCTGACTCCACAACAATTTCATCCACGCTCACTGCCTGAATGAACTAGAGCACACGCTTGCTGTCCTCTGTGAAAGGCAAATTACAATCACTCTCACACTTACACATACAAATTGCCTAATAATAAGTGAATAGGTGGTTCTTCAAACGTGGCTGCATCCCATCCTGCCTTTAGATTAATGCCTAAGCCAATGAACTGCCAAGTACAGGACCTCTGCCTAGCATATTCAGGTATAAACCCCAGTGTTTTTCTTTTAATAGAAATGAACTGAACTAAACCAAGATGGAGAAGGCAAAATGTGGTCTGGACTGGAGAGAGCATCTGCATGTAAGAAAGGCTGAACAAGAGAGGATTGATTCCTGACATCATGCGCTGGTTTTGGCTGGAACAGAGTTAAAAGCCCTTTTCAGGCTCTCACTAGCAGGTGCCCCTGAGGCACAGCTTAGGCACACTCACCCATGCAGGAGCTGACAGGACGGATGGCTGAGGTACATGTGTTTAATGGGGACAGGAGGCACGTGCTCTGAGACCGTGAACAAATGCCACTTGTCAGCACTCACTCCAGAGAAAATCTGTGCCTGAAACACCTAACTAACCTAAAAGGCTTGCTATCAGGCAGTGGACCTGCATGTGATTTCCTATTCCAAAGCTGGAAAGCACTTCTAATGCTATTTCACTTGCTAATGCTATAGAGCCATCTTCAAATGCCAAGCCCCTTCCTCCTCACCATTCTCTACTGGAAGTATTCTATGGCTCTTCCTTTCCCTAGCACTTCAGCAGTTGCCACAGGATTTAACCACCTGCTCATTCCTGGTTTGTCCATTGTACTCACTGAGGGCGGTAAGGATTTCCTCCTGGGAATAACTTGCTACAGCCAACGGCAGCTGCTTGGGGAAGTAGCGGGCAAGAAAATGAACCCACCATACATAATGGAACCATAACTACGTTTCCTCCACACTGCTGGGCACATGCCCCCTCTGCTCTCACAAAGTTCCCTATTTGAAAGGGAGAACACTTCAACATGACTGTAAGAAAAGCAGGACAAGCAGATTTGTGCATTTCTGCAACTTTCAGGAGGAAAAGGCTGTATTTTTAGGTTAGGATCTTTGGATTGCAGCATGCAATCTCTCCAGGCATCTGAATGCTTTGAACCAAGCCAAAAAAAAACCCCAAGCTAAAGACCGAGAGGAATGCCATAAAGCAGCATCCGTTTTAAGCTGATGCTTTTCTAGTCCTAGAGGCCACAGACAAAAAAAGAACTCTATAGACAATCCCCTTCCCAAATAAAAGCACTCTGCATTCCTCTCATTGCCTTCCCAAAATGAAAGCTTTAGGGAAGTGCATAAGTGAGCATTTCTTCACAGCACAAGGCAGAAATAATGACTATGCCTGTTGCTCATTTTTGCATACAAAACTGCATTAGTGACTCACTGCAGACTGATGACTTGTGTGCGGTGGGATGTTTTGGCACATATGCCATTGGAAAGAAGGGGAAAAAAAAGAAGCCAGTCACAGCTCCAGCAAATGTTGGAGCAGGCCATCTGCACAAATTCAGGATAGCTGTATTTTGCAGCCATTTTGTGACATTAGGATTGTAAACGTACACTCCCAGTTCAAAACGCTTGAGGTAGGATTTGCCAAAGCGTTGTGGCTTGCCCAATCCTGCTCCCACTGAAGGAAGACCCCCATTATTTCCAGTGGGAGCAGAATCCACACAATTTGGAAAGCTCAGGGATAAAAGCTGTCTCTCAGTTAAGAAAGTTCAAGTTTTCCCTTACACATGTGGGTTTGAAACAGCTTTCTTGCTATAGGGTTCTTCAGGTGGTTTTACATGAAAAGAACTGGCTGAAGCGAGGACTGGACATAAGCACAGTGGAAGGAGTCAATGGGCACTGACCCACTCAATTTCCACTCAGAAGTGGGAAAATTTCATGACAATCTTGGTTGCTTGGGTTAGGCAGCAGCTCAGGCCTCCTGTACATAGAGGTTAATGGCATTTGGCAGAAAATCAATCTGGTACCATTTATTCCCAAATTAATCATATTAAGGCATACAGCCCGGGTTTGGGGGGGAAACCCCAACCCAGCAAAAACGTTTCTCATTTTTATTGACCAAACATCCTAAGGAAGTTTCAGCGTGCAGCATTCCAACCCGTTTTCCAAACTGTAAATGTATTTCAGCGGGCACTGATCTGTAGACTGCACCAATTGAGTCTTTGTCTGCGAACTGAGAGTGCCTGGGAAGTTTATGATCCTGCATATGCCTATTCAGAAAAAGCAGGGAATGAATTTAAAGAGTGCTTTACTAAACCTACCCAGTGATTATCATCTCTCGTTTGGAAACGCGCAGAGGCCCCAACCACGAGTAGGCACTATTTGTGATGGATATCTCTTCTGATTACCTTACAGGCAGAGACAACCCCAAGGAAGAGCAGAGCAGCAAAAGCAACTCCACGTGACACAGTAATGCAGGGCAATGTATTCCCTCCTACATCCATTATGGTCACACCCATAAAACTACATTGACCCTTCACGGTTCATGCTCATCACATTGAAAGGATAAGATTTATTTTATCTGTTTTTTAAATGTGATGGCATAAACCCCCTGAAAATTCAGAAAACCCAGACCCACTCCAAACTCTGTCATTTTGCAGAGTACTTTCATTTCCTGCAATACTTGAAGAAGCCTCGTAAGCTTAACACCTTTGGAGGTCAGTATTCTCTAACTGTCTTTGGACACAGTTCACAGGCAAGCCAAGAGCATGATGAGGCTGAATGGCCTGTCACTACACCACAAATTAAACTGAGGACTCAGCTTCGTGAATGTTTGGCCCAGCTGGAACAGTTTCCCTACTAAGTAAGCTTACTTGTATGTAATTTGGTTCTGGTCATTTCAAATCCATAACTTGCATCCTAATTTTAAGCATCCTAATAAAATAAACCAAATTAAAATCCACTCACTGCTATGGAATATTTCTTATATTTCTACTATATATTACTTAAATATTTCTACTTCTTAGCAACCTTTCTTTTCCAAAAGGAAAACGGTATGTCTGAAATCTGTTCAGCTACCCCTTGAGAGCTAAACTTCACTCTCGAGGGAGCTGGAATGACTGACACAAGCTGACAGCTTGCCCAGCTACTGTGAGTGAATTCAGCATTCGTTGAAATTAGAAGCAGGTATCACTGGCTCCATCTGGATGCAGCTCTGGGCTGCCGTGAGATGTTCACAACAGAAACAGCACGGCACTATCAGATATTCCTGCCCTGCGGCTGCTTGTGGCAACCCCACAGCTCAGTCGGTAAACAGTCACATGAACTTTTCTACCATCTGCTCCAGTGCAAGGTCAGCTGGCTTGTTTTGAAGAGCCCTTGTTTTTGGCTGGAGGCAAATGCTGCATGGCCTCCTTCGCAGGGCTGCTCCGAAACTACTTATATCAGGCTTGGAACCTGCCTGCAGTTATGTTTCTGACCTTCCCTTAAGACACGGCCAAATATATTCCAAAGCTTTTTAAGTGATGGCAACAAGGATAAAAATTAAGCTCTTGTGCATAAACTTAGCCAAAAGCAGAATGTGGTTCTGGGGTACCTGACTTGAGGCAGCATTCTAGGGTACCATTCCCAAAAAAACACAGGGCCTGCAAGAGTTTTAGACATACAGACACTTGAACAGGTGTAAATACTGCAGCAAGAGATCCAAAGAACTGCTACAACAACTTCAACTGCCAGATCATGGTAGATTAGGAGATCTTGCTCCCAACAGATGTTGCTTAATTAACCATTGTATTGTCATACTGCAGAGCAATTCATTCATGCTCACTGAAGAAGAACACATACCACAAAAAAATGAAAAGCATTTGAAGTCAGAACTCACTTGGTATTAGCACAAGTCTAATTCTGCAAAAGTGCCTGCTCCACATCTAATTATATAAATACAAAAATCAATACCAAAACTGGCATGCACTAGAAAAGAACAGCTGCTCAGTCCTGCATACTATAATGTGATTATTTGTGAAGTATTCAAAAGGCACAGATCTAATCCAGGGTCACCTGACTAAAATAGCCATATTAGATCTGAAAACCTGTCCATCAGTGAAACTACCACAGCAGCAGAAAAGGAAACCAGCTTCACATTGTGAACTGTGCGTAATGAGGGTTCTTTTGAGCATCCTTTTGTCTCATAGAATTACTGGTACGACATTCCTTCATTTTGTGGTGCTTCTGTACTGCATGTGTACATCAGTATCTCTGCCACAGTCTAAAAGCAGTTTTCTCTATGACATTCTCACTTCTTTACCACCTCTGCATCACAGGGCGTTTGTACATAAACCAGCCAAATGTGTCATGAGTTTCTCTGAGAGCCTCAGCGATGGAACTGGGTATGGAACTGGCTGTCCTGTTCCTTAACTTTCTTTCTCATGTTGGGATACTTTTGCTCCAAACTTATGACAGTTAAAATCTTGATTAAAAAGGAAAGAAAGTATCAAAATGCTTCATTCAGACACCTCTGGCCTCATGAGCCTAAAATTACAGTGAAATGCAAACTGGCATAAAACCATGATTTGAAAACTGTCAAAATGTAACCTTGCGATAATCTGCCATTTTTTCCCCATTTTCTCCTGGGAAACCTTGTCAGATTCACTTCCTTCACAAATATTCACGTTTTTTGATAAATTAGTTTGCTAATTTTTTTTTTTTTAATTAAATACTGCGGAGAATTTTGATAAATTAAATTTTGATAAATTACATTTTTTGATAAATATAAACTTTTTGATAAATTAGTTTGCTATGAGAACTGCATGCCTCATATAGACATTTCTACGCCTCACACAGTCATTTCTCACGCACAACCTCCAACCACTTCTACTCCATACGAAGATCATGACTACAGCCTGAACACTGACCCAGCTGAGAACCAACTAACCTCAGTGCTACCATTTTTCTCCCTTGACTTCATGCTTTTCACATATAACAGTAAAGTAAGAACGCGTAATTCCCGTGCTTGTCATAGCACTGCTGTTGCTTAGGAATGTACTGCACGTGGTACTTTACCTTTGTTGGATTTTGGATGTTCGGATGAGCCACTTCCAACCTTCCTCTTTTTTCTTGGAACAGATGAATTTTTCCTGTCAAAGGTAATAGGACTGTATTGAGGGAGGCTGTTGAATTTCTTTTCAAATTCTTCTTCCAACTTTGCTAAGCTAAAAAGGGGAAAGAGGTAAGCGCACACACACCGTAAACATCAAACTAGTATATATCATGCCAACTTTGGGATGAGAATGTACGCTCTAGCTTCTGTTTGTGTAACTCAGTGCAAACTGATTACATTAGTTGCATAGATTAAAATTAGAATAAATAAGTCAATGTCATACTGGTGACATTTAGCTCTGACTGCTGCACAGACTCATAAAGGAGATTTGTCTGTTCTGTGAGGGGAATGAAAAAAGACAATAAAACCACAATAAATAACAAAACCAATAAAATAACTTCCTATAAAAGTCTTTACATGAGAATGAAAGCAATAATTCAAAGCAGAAGAAAAATGTCAAACTATTCAATCTTCTGGGGATATTCTAAAACCTGGTGCTTTGGGTGGGAATTAGCTTTATATTTGTTCTGGGGGATTGTATTTTCTCCCCTCATATTTCACTGTTACGAGATGAAAAATGCAACCAGCTCCTGCTTCGATGAAACCCAACATTCCTCATACTTCAGCCCAAACTGAATGACTGTAACTAGATCACCTACAACTCAAGAAATCATAGACAGGGTACTATTGCTCCTAATAGCTAGATGAAAACAAACCACTCAAATCCTGGCTGTAATGCCTACGCTGGCTTACATAAGCGCTCTGTTCAGTGAATTTCCGCAGCCAGGCAGGAGCATAGGAAGGAACTGTGTTTTAATAAAAGGCAGTGTGCACAGCTAGGCAGATTATAAATAGCACCATCAATGACAGGGGAACGATGCCATTTGCTATTAGTCTTTTATTCTGTTTGCTATGGAAAACCTGAACTTGACTAAAGTTGTTATGACTGTTAGAGGGATGGCCCTTACACATCCTACACTTGGAAGTGTCATAAGAAACCCAGCATTTCTCTCTGCTTTCTGAAGCAGCACTTCAAACAAACTGCATTCTGAAAGCTTTGCTAGGCAGAATGATACTTCATTTTATCTCTGTAGTCATTAGTTCTTTCAGCAAGCCACTACGTACCTTAAAACAGACCCCTGGCTTTTGGCAGACTATATGCATGATGGGGTGGTTTGCAGTTTTGGTTGTTTGGTTGGGGTTTGCATGGCTTGTTTTGCTTTGAAATCACAAAGATACCTGATGTTAGTGGTGCTTGGTACTCCTACCTCCCTCTTCCATGCGGATGTTCCCTGACAACCACAAAACACGCTGAGTTTGTGTCCTAACATCCCTCACGCAATTCCATCCTCTGCCACAGTTCTTCACCCACAGCCTGTTGCCACCTGCCCCAAGGGCATGTGAGGGGCTATTAGGAAGGTCCAACCCTGAAAGTAGAGGAGCTGGCATCCTGCCTAGTACCTTCTAGCTGGTGTGACATGGAGGCAGGGCAGAGTGCTGCCATCACTATCTCAGTACTAATCAGTAAAACAAAATTCACATTGTCATGAATGTTCAGAGCATCTCATGAGCCTGGTCAGACACATGTAGCTGAGCTGAGGTCTGCATACCATACAGACTAGGAGTGGGCAGTCCGTGGACTAAGCACACCTGACAAGGACCATCAGGGAAGTGTGGGGAGCTACTGATGGACAAGGTAAGTGGACAGGGGGAGAAAGACATTAATTCCAAAGGTGTGAGATGCTCCTCCAATTCCAAAAGAAATGAGGCTGAAAGGTGATGCAGAAGGGAGAAGGTAAGATTAAGAAGAGCAGGTAGACGTAAAAATGGCTCTTTAGGTGGTCAGATTGCATAGTGCAATAAACAGGGGTAATGGATACCTACAGCACTTACACTCCTCCACAAATCACTGATTCTGCCTCACGAAGTTCACTAAGTAGTGCTGATTAATGACATGACATAATCAAGAAGCGAGATTGTATTTTCCCCATTCAGCCAGCTAATGATGGTAGAACAGCATTTGTCAAATGAGTTATTTACCCAATTTTCTGAGCTATTTTGAATAAATCATTTGTAACTACATTCTTTTTTGGCTAGGAGAGGCATTCAGTTTTCACACCATTGGGTGTGAAAAGATTTCAGTCTTTCAATTTAAACTGAAAAAAAATTTATATAACTTTTATACAATGCACTAAAAACACAAGAAGTGTGCCATCATTTTTTCTTGATTATGCCAAGCAAATAAGTCTTAGAGATTTTAATCAATTTAGTATCTTTGCTGTAAATGGAGTGGCAACTAAATTCACATAAACTAGGTTATAAAAAAGGCTACCACAAGCCTGCACAACAGAAACATTACAATTTTAAGCATGAAGTGTGAAAAATCTACTCATTTGTAATTCATTTTCATCCTCTGAATTTAGATAATTGGAAGTCTTCAAGAGTTTGCACTAAGTATGGATGGCTAAGCAGATTTACCAACTACGCCTGTAGTTAAATAAATCTGTAATACTCTGATGAAGACTGTTATTAATGCACTAGTAAAGTAATTCTGTGTAGCCTTGCTAAATTTTAATGCATTTGTAATCATTAATTATTCTTCTGATATACTTAATTTCTTCCCTGTGTACGCGAAGGGTTTAAATATCTTTTCCTTACAATGGAAAAATGAGATGTTTATCATAATTATTTGCCAATATTAGAACATTGTTTATTCTTCCTCTATAAGCAATCTCTTCAAGCGGGCAAAGAGATGTGTTCCTTCTATAGTCCAATTCTGTTCATGATGACTGAACACATACACACACAAGCTTAAACAGCACTTTCGAAGTGCTCTGAAAACATAAGTAAGCTTCTTCATCAGCTCTTGAGTGGGTAAATATTGCACCTTTGTTTCCCCCACCCTCTTAAAGTGAGCACATGTCATTCAAATCTGTTTACAGTAGTGTAAACCAGGGAAGATCTCAAAGGAATTACTTTGATATACGAATACCAGGTATCTAGGGCATGACTCAGCCCAGGAGGGTTTGTCATTTTCAGGAATTCTGTCTAATTGTGAGTATTTGGGTGTTGGATGCAGTTCACTCAGCTGCAGAGGAGGATTCATTCTTAGGTTACCAGGCTGACCTGACTAAAACTTAGAACAGCGTTAAATTGCAACTTACCCAAAAACGAACTCATCCTTTGGCCTAGGCCTTTTCAGTTTTTTGTTCCCACTTGTCCCACTTTGGGAAAAAGCCCAGTTTTCTTCACTCCAGCATCCTTCATGATCTGAGGAGTTGCCTTTTCCTGAGCTTCTTTTTCCTGGGATGAAGGCAGAAAATTGTTTCTCATCTTTAGAAACACGTGCCAGAACAAACTGGCTCAGAATGAACTTGCGTACCCATTCAGTACTGTAACCTATGGCGCCTGAATGTCTTGAAGGGGTTACAAAACATTTATCTATTGACTTTAAACTGGATAATGGTGATATTAGCAACCATACTCCCTCTCTCCTTCACTCCCCACCCTTTTTTATACTACCTGTGAAGCCAGGATCTCTTGAGGTATAAAGGAGGAGAAAAAGGTAAGTAGATTGACAGTAATAAACCTCCCTAAATTACAAGCATCTTTTTCTTGTCTGACTGTTCTAATTACACATCTACTAATTGGGAAAACACACTTCAGGGCATCTCACTGAAAGCTTCCATAAATCATCCTGAATTTATCCTTCTACAACATAAAGGGTTCTTGCTCAGCACACACAGCAAGCCAACCAAACCAAAAGCAAAAAACACATTTGCCTCTTGTAGGACCAAGCGCTATGCTCACAAACCACGAGTTGTTTATATAGAAACGAGCTATTTGTTCGGGATTGCACACCGCACAGGTCCTGCACAGATCTATCAGCAGGCTCACAAATTAACCAACAAAGCCTTTGGTCAAAAAGCCACATCACAGATCATGAAAGACAAAAAAGGAGAGGTTAAGAGTTTGGGAGGTAAGCAGAGATGGCAGGACTCCAGAAGGCCTGCCCTGGACCACGGAGTCCTTCCCCACCACCTGCCCCCAGCATCTTGGGTGACCAGAAACAGCATTCCCATCACACGCTGCTCAAACTCCAACATAAGCACAGACTTTGGCTTTTCCTCCCACTCCAGGCAGGCTTTTGAAGTTCTGCTGTAAATGAAACACTCAAAGCCACCCACCTCTGTCCACGTTAGCACGCAGAGATGTGAGCATGCCCTCTGACACCAGAGTTTTATAAAGAGCACCTTTGCAAGATCTCTCTGATTTCCTGGAGCCACAGGTTTCTATCTTTTTAACACAGTCACTGTCCTCAGTTTTGACCTGCTCTGGTAAGCTTTGGGGTACCACCTCCTCTGTTGGGGTCAGTGGTTCCACTTTAATGTTATCAGAAGCCTCACACGGTTCTTCCTTGCTGGCTGCAATACTAAGGAAATCGGGAGGCTTTGATTCTTTGGTGGTCTCCGCGGGTTTCTCCTTTGATGTTTTCTTGTCTTTCGACTTCACTTTTTTCTTTGGTGATTTTGTGTCCAACATGCTTTCCTTCACATTTGAGACGGGCCGGGGTTTTTTGCGGGGAGTTTCCGCCAGTCTCTCAGCCCCCCAGTCCCCCTTGGCAACGGCTTCAATCGTATACATGACGCTCTCAATGTCCGACTCGGAGGACTGCCTCTTTTTACAGGCTTTCTTGGGGGTGGATTTCTCATTCATGTGCCGGTCCAACTTATTCTTTTTCTTCTTCTTCTTGATCTTTTCTGGCTTTAGCCCGAGGATACTCATGTCAGCTAGTGAAAGCTCTGGAGAACAGCACACGTGATCCTTTGCGCTATCGTTTCTCTCAAAAGGACTGTTCTCGATTGAGAGATTGGTAAAATCTCTGCATTTTGCAGTTTCTGATTCCTCAGCTTTCGTCTCATCCCGGTTTTGCATTCTCTTGATCTCTAATTGCTCTGGTTTGCCTTTACAGGAGTCCTTTATCGTTTTCTCCAGTTCTACTTCCATTTCCTCCAGAACGTCCCCTCTCACATCTTCTGGTGCTTCCACTTTTGTTTTCCCAGGTTCTTTCACTTTTACTCCTTCTGAAGCAAGGCACATCTAGAACGAGTTTAAAAACAGTCCCATGAAACAAACACCAACTGTTAACATTATTTACCTACATTATCAGGAGCATTATACAGGGAATCTCTCTGGCATCTTAGTTCAGGAAAGCAAACTACGCTACAGGACAGGACTGGAAAACATGCTGAAGCCCTACTGAAACTGATGCGATGCAATGACAGCTAAGCGCTAGAATAAAGCTGGTGAGTTCTACTGCCCTAATAGAAAGACACCAACTATCCCAGAGGTGCTTCCATAATCGCCCTAGTGCCCTTTACATAACTTTGAAACCCACTGCTAGATAGATTTTCAGAATACCCTAAATGGAACAAGACATTATTTCTCACTATTGCCACAGACAAGCTACCTGAAATCTCACATCCATATCCCCTTCAGCTCCCAAATGTCACTTTCAATTTTTATCTCCATTTTCCAAATGGCTCTGAAGGAGAGGGTGAAAGAAGTTAATTGAATCTCAATAATGAAGATTATTTTCTTTTACTTGAATGTGCAGAATAGTTTGGAAGGTAGTAAAAGAGCCTTCCAAATCTTCTCATGTCACCGACTTATTCTGCAAGGAACTGCAAAGCACCAGTCGTTGCCATGGTTATCTCCTCCTGGAGATAACATTAATGGAAACCAAAACCCTCACCCTGTCTGAGGAACAGTGATATTAAAATATGGGCTATAAAAAAGGCCCTCAAACTGCCATGTTTCTGCTGCTCTGACTTGGGAGAGCCTCTTGGTTTTGAATCACCTGCAAGCTGCGCTGACACTGCTAGGATAGTCCTTCACGGCACAAAGCAGTGTCGCCTTCTTCTCAGCCTCCCTCTCAAAGCCCCTCGGCTGAATCCCTCGTGCTAATTTGTTTTTAAAACAAATGCCAACCAAACAGCCACCTGGAGCAAAAACAGATGCAAGAGGCTTGCTCTGAACCAGCCATCAGGAGTTCCCCTATCCCACAGCTCAGCACATGGGCTGTGTGGTCAGTATGGATGCACCCTCCAGATCACTGGGTTATATTCAGGTCAATTTTAGATGCCTCAAATTGGCAAGGCATCATTTCCTTGCAAACTAAAAATATCTCTTACACCAATATATGTATGAGCATAACACAGTACGCTTCTGAAATGCCTGCTGCAAAGGGAAGAAACTCCCTATCTGGTTCAGGTCAAGCTAGGCTGAGCACTGGAAACAGCAGAAAATGGGCAGCACAGTGTCGATTAGGAAGCAGAGGAGATTATGCCTACGAGAACCCCACAAACTATGCTGAGATGGGTTCCTGGTACTTGAGGTACTTCTGTGACATTTTACTGCACTATAATGTAGACACAACTTGTGACTGTCAAAAGCTAAAGGTAAATCTTTGAAATGCAGCTCACTGGACACTGATAACACTTTGTCAACTCAGTACACACACCCCTTACCAGTGGGTTTTATATTTTCCTTTATACCTTTGCTTCTGCACAAGCCAATAGAACAGAGGGCTGTGGATGTGGCTACAAAGAAGTGACTTTTGTTTTGTGAGTTCTTTGCAATTTACAAACAGCTTAGAAGCAAAGGAAACACAACACTTCAGTACGCAGCCATTGCTTTTAACTGTTCCCAGAAGGAGGATGTGCTGAGAGTATCGCAGCAGAGTTTCAACAGAAGTTATTGACCACTTCAGAAAACAGTAGGCATGAAAAGCAAAAATCAGTGAAGGCAACCAATGACCTTTCACAGGAATTTGCAATGGCAATACCCTCACTGAGAACAGACTAACCCGGCCGTCTCTCTCAACTCCTTGAGCCCCCCAGCCAAACCAGTCGAAACCCCAAACCCTAAAACAAAGTGTTTAAGTAACTTCAACGGTGACTGGAAAGCCCCTTTGCCACCAGGGACTGACTTCATCTCAGCTGCAATAAAGACTCTCAGAAGCCTTCAAGCTGATGGTTAATCCAGGGAAATCTTCACTTGTTTCACCCAAGCCACAATAATTTATGCTTCTATAAGCAACAGGCTAATTATAAGTGTAGCATTGTTCCGCCTTCTAGACTCTGGCAATCAACATCATTAACTTCTCCGCCCCACTGCACCTGTGGTAATTAGTCACCAGTGTTTTAATACTACCTCTGCCAGCTGAAATAACGCTGATGCTCCACATTGTTTTGTTAAATCAGAAGGAACCGAATGTGATGTATTTGAAGAAATCTAAAGAAAGGAAAACAGAGGGGGAGAGAAGAAAATCATTATTTTACCAGTGCAACTCTTTCATGTTTACCAGACAACTTCTGAATGGATTATTTCCTCCCTCTTCCCAGAATTCATTCATAAGATTATTATATTGGAAAAGAAGTGCAGACCCGTGCATGCTGGTATAGACAAAACTTGCTCCACCATTGCTCCGGTGGACAAAAGCACCACACACCAAAGGCTATTTGCAGATCTGGGGATCTTCTTGTCATGATACCCCTTGCAGAGCAGGATGAGCTGAAGCACCTGCTCCCTCACACACGAGCAGACGTCAGCAGCTAAGTACCAGTCTACACCAGCAGGCAACCCTACTGGTGGTGGTTTTGAAGGCTGAACTGGAGTTCTAGGGGCCGGGGAACTACAGCATTTACAACCTTTTAGCTCCCCTACCCCCCCAAACTACAGTTTCCATTGCTCCAAACGAACACCGGCCAGCAAAGTGAATTTTGCAGAAATCAACCCATCATTGCCACAGAGGTAATAAACAACAAGGGTTAATGATGCTGTCCCCTGGAAGCTGCAGCTCTTCACAGCATCTCCCAAGCTCTGGCTGTTACAGCTCCAGTCTCCAAAGCGACCTTGTGGAGGTGACGCAGAACCCCGCCACTGCCTCCCTGCACTCCCCTGCCTCCGCTCTCAAGGATAAAGACAAACCACGCATTTAAGGCACAGCAAGAAACTGAGCAGAGCTGATTAGCAATGGCCTCCCAGGCTTCAGCCTGCAGAGCGGCTGCTCCAACCGCTTTAGAAACTTTAGTTATCTTCTAACAAATTCTGTGAATTTCTAACCCACTTCTGCGTTTTATGTCTTCACCATCTGTGAAATGCTGTGAAATATCACAAAGGAAGGCACAGGGAAGGGGGGCTGGAGGAGGAGAAGATAAAACTGGTTAATCCCCATAGCAGAGAGATGAAGGAGGAGCAGAGCACTGTGATGTGCTGAAGCAGACAGGCTCCCACGCGCCAAACCCCTGCCATGCCAGCAGCCTGGAGACAGCAGTCTGGTCCCCTCCAGCGCACAGCATCTGTGGTTTGGAGTTATAGCACCATGGTGCACGTGTCTGCCAAATGAACTTGCAAGCCTAAGACACCCCTGAGGTGATAATGAACACAGTTTACTTGGGATGCTCCAAACCAGGTCCTGACCTGCTATCTGAAAACTTCAGCTGAATCTCCCACATTTCATTTATCCACCTGCAGTCCAACACTACAGATACCAGGTATCTCCAAAACAGGAAAGAAATAAAGGTCCTACAAGAGTTAGCAACAAGGAGGATGTGCTTTGTACATGTGCCATGCTTTTCTCAGTTTGAATCACAGCCTTTAACACTCATTTTGTATATAAAATCAGGTTTGTGGGAACCTCAGCAGTCGCTGAGAGACCACAGAAAGGTGTCCAGCACGCAAACATCACACTGCCAGCTTCACTTTTTCTGCCAGCTGCCGTACAAACTCTGCGCTCCTGTGGACAAGCATCTGTGAACCCTCAAATGAGGGCTTCACAAGCTTCACATCACAACCTTTAATGCTGACTTCCAACAGTCAAGCTGCACTCAGCAGCAGCCTTAGCCCAGCACAGCCCCAAAGCCTGCTGCTGTCCTGTAAGAGGACACCTCAAAAACTTTTGGTGTCTCTGACTAAGTATTACCAGCCTTTTTGCTGTCCCAGGGCTGCAATAGCCAAATGCCCTTATGGATCACTGATCACTGTTAGGTGTAATCACCCTTGCATAAGCACTGCTGACAACGCAGCACACACAAACTCTACTATGAGGGACTGTCTGTAGGGTAAGGCAGGTTTTCTTCCACTCATGTAAGTTCCTATAAAGTCAGATAGTAGCATTACTATCTATGGAACAAGGCATGAATTACTTTTATTTCAGTGCTTCCAATCCCTGTCTTTTTTTCCCTAAGAGCCATTAACCTCACCAGCAAGAATATATGGCCGGATGGGGGGGCAAAACCCCAGTACAAGTAAGGTGCTAGGATCCTCCCTTATTTACCTGATTACAACATGTATCTTCATCTTTCAATCATCAAGAATAGTGTTTGCACACCAGGCCTCAGAGGTTTTTGAGTGATTAATCCATATCAAAAGACCTTTACAGGGCTGTATTTAAGACTCTCAGAGAATTTCTAGGCAATTTGGGAAACCTGACCTAGTATTCATACTCTTTTGGAGAATAGATATACACATCTTCCCATTGTAACACTAACGGGTATAACTGTACTCTTGCCAACTGGAAGAGTGCAGGCTTCCCACAGTGCTTCACCAGCTCACAACTTGACAATTGGGAAGTATTTGATGAGATCTAGGTTTTAAATGATCAGAGGAGAAAAGTATTTCAGTGGCACACAGGAAAGACAGAGAGAGGAAGGGAGAAAAATAATGAAAAGAATAAGGAGTTAGTTAAATTGGTTACTTAAAGATTTTTCTGGCAGAAGGTGCTACTTCATGGAAGTGTTTCATGTACCATCCATGAAACACTTAACAGGCATTTAGGCCAGTGGGATACAAGCCAATACAAGATTTCTTCCTTAGATTAGGCTCATGGATACTCTTCTATGTTTGTACTGCCCACAGCTAATAATCTATCATGCCATGTGTTTCATGTGACTAAGTGAACAAGCCATACCTGTTGCTTAAAAGCATGAACAACTGTGGTAGCCAAGGTTAAATAAAATGCTCCTTGAAAGCCTGAACAGTATTTCCTATTTGGTTAGATAAAGAAGAGGACCATTTGTCCTCATGGGCACTTCATTTTTCACTTTCTTTGGTTAGAAAAAAGAAGGAAAACCTTACGTCTGGAGATCAGATCTAGCCTTCTACATAGATGCTGGTGTGCCAGCACTAGCGCTGAGTAAATTACTACCACTGCACTTTAGGGAACTGCTTTTACAGTCAGTTTTTTTGTGATCTGCTTCCAAGTGCAGCATGAGTTCACCAACACAAGAATTCATCATTATTGCACATACCTGATCTTTTTTGGCATGGTGCTACATGGTAGTATTTGGAAGCCCTGAAAAGCCCTAAGGTTAGAAGCAAGACCCACCAGTGAGTCCATGTCATCTGCCTCATCATAGAAATCATGCTTATGACCACGATCTTTCAGACGTAAAAATTGCCACCTTAGCCTTTCTCTTTATGCTTAATGTGCTTCTTTTGAACTAGATTATTTGATGAGTTTACTTTGCAATTGTCAAGGAGATTCATTACACCCCCAGCCCCCACCAAAATTCAGGACAACCATTTTGCTGCAAACTATTATAAAATACAGTGACAAATACTTAGATATGAATTAATAATAATTTTTAAAATGAAACCCAATAAATAACCCAAAATCACTGTATGCTTTGAGACGGTTCAGTGAACTTGCTCAGGACCCCGATAGAGTAAGTATCTTGTACACTGCACTTGGCAGCAAGATGGCCTCAGCCTTTCATCCTTTTACTGCAATAAATCCTCAGCTTCTAATGATTTTTTTCAGCGCAATATGAAGGGTAGAAAAGGAACAGAAAAAAGACCCACACACTGAAGTATAACCTGAGAACATGCAGGAATATTTTGCCTCCTGATGCGTTATGTGAGGAAAGAGTAAAGCGTTTCATTTCATCAGCAAATGGCTGCTCCTAACAAAATCGAGGCGAGATCCTTGTAGAACTAATGGGAAGGCAACATTTCACTTCATAGTCAAGAAAATAAACTGCAAGAGACAGAAACATAGAATTCATTCTGCTGAACCCGCTGGCCAAACATCAAAAGCAGAAGATGGCCAATCAATCACCTCTCAGGGGGAATACAAATCTCATTCCCTGTCTTACCACCAGTTTTTATTAGAACAATTAGAACCTGCAGTACCACAACCACAAACAGCCCCTTTTTTATGTAGAGGTTGAATTTGCGGATCATTAGGGGCAAGTTACTGTCTTCTATTACCATGGAGGTCAGCATTTTAGCTACTACATTATTCTAGTTTGTGCAAGAAGCATGTGCCACTGTACCACTTTTTCATTTCCTTCCTAAACCAGGTATTTCATTTCAACACTGGTATTTACCAATTTCAGCATACAGACAAAGAGCAAACATATTCATCTATTTTAGATAGCAGCTTTACCTGGGAAGGTTACAGCTTTCCCTAAGGGAAGGCTGGATATCAGAAGACACTGACTAGCTCTCCTGCTCCCAGTTTCAAGGCATTTCAACCAAAGGTTTTCAAGGATTCAAACTTTCTGCTCAGCACAGAAATAGAAAGAGAGGGTTGCCTGCAAAGCTGCTCAAAGTGAGTATGTGAGAATGCAGCAGGGACAAAATCATCCTCAGGCATGCGTTTTTCTTAAATGATGGTAACCTGTTTGACTTGCAAAGGAAATTCCACCTTGCTGCACACAATTTGGGGTTTTCTCATTAAATCACCTTGAGAAAAACTTCCAAAAAGCAGTGGAAAGTGAAGAATTTGGGGGTTTTGGCTTCATTCTTTTTTTAAGATGGTTAAAAAAGCAATTTTTTGCTTTCACTCTCTGGAAGCATTTTCTCTGTTTAATAACGAGAGTTTAGCTAAGTAAATCTAAGAGGTACTCTTGTTTCTTCTCAACAAAGCAGTCATCACCATCTGTTCGCTTTTGCCAAACACACATCCAGTAAGACCAAGAGAGCAAAGGGTCCCATCTGCTCTGCTTCCCTCACATGGCAAGGAGGATGACAGCAACCAGCCCATGTGAGCAGACAGCTTGCAAACAGCCACCGCAGTAAGGAACACAGCCCACTGCTCTGAAATCACTGGCCTATATAATGGCTTTCCATAAAGGTGCAAATGAGAAGGACAAAAGTAGGACCAAGTATCTGCAAGAGCAGAATGAGAAAGCCAAGAGTGCAACTTGGCAGTGCTCTAGACTTAAAAAAACTCTTACAGGGACATGGTGTCATCTCTGAAGACCTCCAAGATGCATGCTTGCACACCCATAGGACCCAATGAAGTCTTACTCCTGGGATTCTCATCATCCATTGTGGCAAGTCACTGGGCAGGCCTCATTAGTCATATTCTCAACAGCTTTAATTGATGACTATAGCATTTGGGACAGACAACCACATGAAAGGCTAACTGAGGCTTTAGAGATGAATAGAATCCCATGCTACGTCTACATATAACAAGCTGTTTCTGAGTGACAGGGGACTTGTACTGCTGGGGTAAAGGTGTCCATTTTAAATGACAAATCTACTCAATGGGATTGCTGTCTTCACAAAGAGGCACTCTTACTCACCCTGCTGCAAAGGCGGTGAAGAGAAAGGCAACATATGAAGAACACCCAGCCAGAACCAAAACTGAGCTGGGATGGCTGCCAAAAGCTCCAGGCACATCAGACCACAGCACACTTCACATTTCTTCATAGGTCTACTTGGCTACTGGCTAAATAACTACTTTCTTGCCCTCTCTTTTTTCTTTTGTAGCACTGTACATGGCTGACAGCAGTCTACTGCGAATTGCTTACCATGATTTAGCTTCCTACATGCAGGAATGCATTCATATAGACAGGACCCAGTAAGAAGTGGCACAGTAAGGAACAGGATTTTTTGCCAAACTTGACAAAAGACACCCTGTGTAAATGAAAGCCCTTATATATTCAAAAGAGCACAAGCAGCTTTAATAGCAGGAGAAGAAAGCTTAAAGAGGTTCTGTAGCATGCTCTTTTCTATGTTTCTGTCCCTTACTTTCAGACATTGAAAGCACAACTAAAACCCCACAAACCCCCCCCAGTCTGCACATGCATTTTAATATTTTGACAAGAAAAAGAGATTAGCCCTGGCTTTAAAACTGTCCTCACCAGTTTCTAATTAACTTTCTAAGCACCTCTTCTACCTAACATTTGATGATTCATACACACACTCCGATGTGCCAAATGAGCTGGCGCAGCGTAGTGGTAAGCAACTCAATGCACTGTCACATCCGTATGACAATTTTCAGGTTGGGCATTTTGTTGTTTGTTCAGTTAGGAGAGGAAATGATTTTAGGTTCTGTGAAATCCTGACAGTCGATCTCGGTCAGGTTTTACATGACAATTTGGGAATGGTGTGCTGAAGGAAATTGATGTCCTGCTCACCTCTGCAGACTGCAGTTTAATTAAAGTTGCTGTTTAATTAAAATGTAAGATGGTGAAGATTTCTGAATCTAAGTTAGCAGACTCACTCATACAACATTGTGCAATAAAATTTACAGTAAGTGTTCTCCAATTTCTATCTTTTACTTGGTTTAAAAGGTTGGCTTCAATACATGGTACCATCCTGCCCAATTCCACTAAGTTTCTCAAAAGAACTTTCCAAATTGACTTATAACTTTAATAAAAGAGGGCACATATGAAAACATCCTTGTGATTAGATCTATCGCATCTTTCATAGAGGTGTTTGTAGTCAGGGATTTTATGACACCTGAATTAGTAAATTGGTTTTTCTTAATTGGGCCTCCTAAGAAGCACATCAAGGCCCATCCCAGCCAAGCTGAAAACACACAGTACACAATTAGCTTAACATTTAACAGAGAGTGTTGTATGCACACAGAATAACAAACAGGGTATCTTTTCATCCCATTATGCTCCTCCACAACAGCACCAGCTCCAATCCCTTCTTTTCAGACACACACCTTTAGCGCGACTGATTCCGCAAAGCAGTACCAGACTCCCCCAAATGGGCAAGAAGAGAATATGTGTGCAAAGTTAATTCATAGGAGCACATTAAACAAATGGGAGAAGAAATTATTAAAAGCAACCTTTAAGAACACCAGATCTTTGACACGTGGGGGAAGAAAGATGGCTTACGTACTTATGGGTAATTTACAGGCTTTATAAGTCACCACCTAATCATGGTGTTACATATCCGTGTAGCTGTTGTGATAAGCTTCATTTGACCTGCAAGTTTATTTTCCAAAGGATTCCTGCCTCTAGGGCAGTTGCCATTTTGCACTGCCGCAGCCTCTTCCACGGCAGTGCGTAGTGTCATTTCAGAACGGCTTTTATTAATTGTTTTCCTAGATGTAAATGAAAAGGCCATTTGGAAAGTATGTTTGCAGTGGTCCTTTTCTAGGGAAGGCCAGGTATGTTCATAATGTTCACAATGTTCACAAGCCCAGCATCTTTTGTACATGCTACAGCTGGTAGAACTGGCCAACATCTTGTCCAATCACTTGGTTATTCCCCGTGTGACTTTCTTAACACAATGCTGTCATGAAGATAAACATCTCTTAATGGGCATCCCTTATAACACAGGGTGCTCAGCCATTCAGTGACAATTCTTATTGATTCCCTGCTTCCTCCCATATTCGTCCCACCCGATATTTCAGCCATTATACCTCAGCAAACTGAAACAATGCAGACTCCTCGGTTTGTTTTACAGCTCCCAGGACTCCAGGCTGTGATGTGCTCGAGGAGATCTGTCAGGAAAACAATTATGTTCATATTACCTAACGCTTTCAGTTTCAATATCAAACTTCAATGTCCTAAATTTCCGATCCACCATACAGAAAGAGTGCTGGTACCTAATGGCACGCAAATGAATCCCAGCACACCAAAACAGCAGTATCTACTTTCCATCACACACATAAATGGGTGATCTGTGAAATGGTGATCTTGAATTATTTTTCATGAAGAAAATCTTTCCTAGGGCAAACAGAACAGGCTAAGACTTTTCTGAAGGGCTTTTATTTGCCCACTGGTATGTCAAAAGCGGGTTAGCAACAAAGCCTTAACACTGTATTTTATTTCACAGTTCAGTGAAGGACCTGGGACTGTAGAACGGTGGTGCTGATAGAGCACAAATTGCTACGTAGCATGGAAGGTACGTGTGGACAGGGACACAATGAGCGCAGGTACTTTGAGATCTATCCCAGGTACTCAGGTAACTGCATTTTATACTGTTTACCTTGGTGCCAATTATTTTGGTTGCAAATGACACCTCTGATTATTGTCAGACCTTGGCATAAGTACCTATTATTTTGCCATTGCCACAGATACATATCACGTACTGGTTAGGTACAGCCCTGCTACAGGTTGCTTAACATCCTGAAAAGTAAGACTGGCTAATATGCTTTTCTAATTACTGATCATCAGTGAGCTATTTCTAAACTGCCTGCTTTTGCAGTGCAGATGAGCTCGTGTCCTGGCACCCACTAAACCTGTTCTTCAGTGGGTAAGGAAAAGCCAGCGGTCACAAGCCTTTAGCAAGACTGTATCTTGCAGCACACAACACAGCTCCTGTCTACTACCACGTGGCTATGGCACATTCCTGCCTGGGCACTGTAAAATGAGCTGAAACAATTTAGTGAGCTGGTATTTATCTTGCTCTTTAAGAGACTCGACAGTGAAATCAATGAAACAGACCATTATCAAGAGGAACTAAACAAAGTATGACACTGCTCAGTATGTTGACAGAATATTATACATCTCAAAGCTAAAGCATAGGTGGATAGAGCTATCTGGTGGCTACAGCACAGAAGAAAGTTTTGGGAATTCCAGAACTAGTTATTTTTGGAGTCGACAACTAAAGCAGCCACAATAGGTAAAGAACATAACCTAACATGGAAATAAACAAGCTAAAACTTCAGTTAGTAAGGCTCTAGTTCAAAACTCAGCGCAGGAATAACACCACATCTCTGAACTACTGCTTAAACCACAGCTCCATGATTACATTAGGGTTTCCACCACGTTCTTAAATACACTCTCCTACACTTCAGGCCTGACCTATGTACCTGGTTAACTGATCCAGTACCATCATCCCAAAAAGAAGGAACAAATAAAAGCATGACTTGTGACTTCTCTTTCAGCTTTCAAATGCTTCTAAAAAGGAATCAGTGAGGAAGACAACCCTTTTAAAAGAAACTCACCTCTGCAAACTGAAACAATGATGACTTCTGACAGGCTTCTGTAGAATTAGTTGCATCAGACTGGCAAGTACTTGAGGAAACCTGGAAACAAGGAGTGTGTGGAGTAAGACCTCAAAGGTGCTGCTTTCAAGCTAAGAACAACAGTGAGCAAACAAAATACCAGGCAGCAGTAACAAGAAGCAGTGTTTAAGAGAAGATGGACAACCTAATGTTCCACAGTCCTGGATAGGCTAAACTGAACTTACAGGTGAAAACGTAGTTTAGCACCCATTAGAACGCATCTGAAAATCACCTAAGAAGAAAGACCCCAAAAATACCAGGGATATATTTTTTCCCTGATTCCAAATTTTGCAAAAGAATACTAAACTGATACTGGGTTACACAGCTACCTAGCACTGGTGATGCCATCAACACCGCTATGTCTGTAATGCCATTCTGAACAAGAAAATTACTTAGAAGCTAAGAAAATGTTTTTGAACTGAGAGTTGCTAAGTGACAGAAATGCTTATCCCCACTCACCTAACAGCATGAAAGTAAGTAGTTACGAGTACCACAAGCCTAAAATTGTCAAATGATGTTCCTAAACATCTATTTTGAGATGCTTATGTGAAGCTGTGGAAGAAGGAGTCATAACTACTGAAATTCAAACACAAAGACATGATTGTTCAAACCCAAGAGCCTTATTTGAATTAACACAAAGCTTAGCTGTACTATTCTTATTAGCCAGAAATCTGCTACTCAAGCATCATTCTGTAAAGGAACTGCATCAAATATGATACATTCATTTAATGTCAGATTTGAGTATAAAAGATTTGTATGTGTACTCCTAGAAGCATGAGTTAGTATAGAATAAGGTATGTAACGTGGCGTATAGGGAACGGAAGAAGCGAGGCTTTGTGGGGTTTTAGGGAAAGCAGAAGGATGGAAATTTGGTCCCTAACAACTTGTATTTTTTCCATAAAATTTCAGTTTACTTCCAGCATTTTGCTGCAAATGTGTTTCTTCTCTTATTTATTACCAAAACAAATATGTCAACAGCATTTATTAGCGAATGCATGTATGAGATTTAGCCAGCAACCACCTCTGTTGCTGGTAAGCACACAGCACCACAGAATAAACAGGCCGACAGCACGCACAGTTTGTACTGCTCCTCCTGCTGCTGTTTGTCCAAGATGCCACAGTACCAGCAGCGTTTTGTCTCAGGAATCTGCTACCCATACTACCCTGAAAAACACTAAATCCAATCATAGCAACCCACAGGCCAAGAATGGTGTGTAGCTCCCAAGGGGAACTATGCCACACAATTTGCTTACATGCACAGTTGAACTTCTTTCTTCCTGCCATAAAACCAAGCAGTAACAGTGCCTCCTATGAGATATGCTTCCATTACATTTACTAAACACCAAGCAGGATGTATTATCAGTGTACTATGGGAGCATACCAACCCAAAGGCTTATGAAGAATGTATTTTAAATGCCTGTCTTTTCCTTTTTCAGTGATTTGTGCTACTGTTTTCACAGATGCAATATTTATTACTGCTTTTCACCAGTTTCTTTATGATCTGTTGAAGATGTCTGTGCCTCAGCAGTGGTGTGGATTGTACCAGGGACACACACCAGTCTTGCTGCTGTTGAGTGACCCTGCTCTGAAGGTCTGAGTCTCTGCACTGGTGTGAAATACATAAGGATGTTCCTTGTATATCTGAGGGTTCATTTGGTTATTTCAGGCCAGTTTACTGGTGGGATTGCCCCAGAAACAGACCAGAAAAGACCATGGCTTTGCAGCTTCCCAGCTACCCATCTAAGGGCACATCCACATAAGCATGTCAACGCCCATCTGAACTGGCACAGCACAAACCAACTCCAAGTTAGGAGCCACTGACCCATGCCACCCCAGGAGCACTGTGCTGGAGCCAAAAAGCCCTCCTGAAAGGGGCTGCGATGGCTCAGCCCCTGCAACACAAGCGCTGGGAGGCACTCGCTCCTGGACAGGCATGGTGAGGGAGGAGGAACCTTCTTGCTGCCTCCAAGGCTGTGTGCTGGGGTCAGGCACAGCTTGTCTACCTTGTGGTACAGGAACCACAAGCTGTGGAAGGTGTGAAGCCAGCTTCTTACAGCTCTGTGTGTAAAGGACAGATTGCTAGTGCCCAGTAACCCAGAAGCGATTTTGTGGTTAGACCAACTATGCTTTTCCTATCAATCTCTGTTACCTTTAAAAAGTTAATGCTGTTGCCTTTACTGACAGAAGCATTAATTTGAGCTTGTTTCTTCTACTCAGCTGCTCCCCATACACTCCTGACTTGTGGGAAAATTTATTATCTCCAGGACTTCCAACCTCTGCTAGGCTGAACCCAATCAAAGCATTACAATAATTACCGGAGGGAATGGATGCACAGAGTGCCATTGTGTAAGTCTCATTTCCTGCTGTAATGAAACATCCTCAGCATCTCATTTCTTCTCCTCTGTCATCCTCTGAGCGTACCCTTTGCTGCACTGAGAGACTTTTCACTTCTGATTTACAGGCGATACCACCTCTCACAGACCCAGCACTGCATGCAAGATAACCTTTTGTTCTCAAAGAAATCACAAGGATAACACCTCCACAGCCTCCTCTTCCCTGCAGGTTACTGTTACCTGCTCTAAAACAGATTACACCAAAGGAAGACAAAAGACAGCCCTTGGTTCATATTCTGTACAGAATGATGTGAGGCTTTAGTGCAGTCCTAATGTGCCAGGCACCAGAAAGGGGGGGGAAACTCTTAGGAAAGCCGGGTTTTGGACTACAGTCTAAATCCTGGGATTTCTGGGCAGTAACCTACAGACAGGCCACTAGGTGCTGCTGCAAGGCAAGCAAAGGGCCTGATGTGTGAGTAAAGGACAAGGCAAGCGGGCAGGCAGGGAGCCCTCTTCACACACAACTTCAGCCCTTCTGCCCATCAACCTGCCGTGAGGACTTTGTCTACAAGGACAGTACCTGGAACCAACCTGCTGGGTGTTTCTGCTTGGGTGTCCAACAAAATATACACACACCACAGTCTTGTGCAACTGGCGAGAGGACCCAGAAGTTAGGTGGGTCTGGGTCTACGCCCTTAGTTTGCTGCTGGGAACGTCTGTAGCTTCTCTTGCCTATCTGCTTAGTGACTCCAGCTGCTGCTCGGAAATCAATCACGTACCAACACTGAGTTCTGTGAGAAGAAAAACTCTTTACTGAATGAAACTACAGAAGTAGGAACATGGCGGGTGACACACAGAGATGGTGACCGAAGCCTCAAGGCGATTCTGTAAACATCCCTGTTGTGCCTGTTCCCGTCCTCCTGCAGGACCACACACGCCCGAACTCCTCCTCCCACTGGGTCACTGTTACAGGACATCTGGGCTTCCAACAACTCAAAGGTTAAACACTCGACTTGAAAAGTCCCAAAACATCCACTTAACGCACTTGACAGAGAATCAGAGGGTGTTAAATACGTCTATGTGGGAATAGCAGACCTTTCACTATAATTTCCCTCATCTTCTCCCAAGTTCTGAGTAAACTAAGCCAGCGCTGCCCTCCTTTTTATTAGGAATTTTAGGTAATGGTATTGAAGATCTATGCTTACAAAGCCACCCAAGTCTGCATAATCATACATACACACAAGCAGTCAGCTGTATGTTGATAAGTAAACTTATGTCTGCCAGCCCCCCAGTTTAAGAACCATACATATGCATGTGTATCTTACATGTACAGACTCGTGTTAATGAAGACTAAGATATCAATTAAGAGTATTCTTTTTCAAAAGACACTGCATCTGTCTTTTTTAAGTAGAAATGCCAGCGTTCTAGATACATTACATATTTATATACTTCCATGCATAAAAATCCAATACCTATGCTTTCCATAGTTAAGCAACATCTGAACTTCCTCACTGACAATACCTCAACAGTCACCACAATAAACCAACTTACCCCTCATGCTAGTATCAAATCCAACAGAACACAACTAACGCAGCTCCACTGAACAGGAGGACAGCTTACCAATTCTACAGGGAATTCTTGATCTTCTTCCTAAGCCTGTCGTAACACCACCCAGGCTGTTCTGCTAACCTCCCAAATGGTGGTTTGAGTGTAAAACTGTATTCAAGCATAAGCATGGAAATCTAACCATAGGGTGTCCCACAGGCATGCAAAGACGTGCATCTTAAGTCTCCTTTGACCACATGCCCCAGGAGGGGGAGTCAGAAGTGCGGTTCTGTTATCCAACTCTGAACAGGTTTAGGATCTTTACTGCATGTGGGGAATCACAAGCCTAAGAAATATTTGCTACCTATCTAACCAGCACTGAAACAGTGAATCAAAAGGAAACAAAGGGAAACAGAATACATACCAGGGCTGCCATGCAAAGAAACTGAGGAAGCTTCCCAGTGCACAGCAGCATAGCTGGAATTAGGAGGCAGTTAAGACGACTGAACTTTTTGGGTCCCTTTGAGAATACCAAGCACACAGATTGTTCCGGAGGCTGTATTTTACATAGGGGACCCTCTGAAAGTATTGCAGATGTGCAGTTTCGTTTCCTGTGAAGGAGCTTTTTACACCTGCTTCTCAGAGAGCGCAGGACAACTAAAACACAGCAACTCATGAGCCAATTTCTGGCCCACCATGATTCTAACAACAGCCAACAAAGCCCTTCACCAGTTTTGTTCAGACTGTATGACAATCATTTTGCTTTACATTTTGGGGACAGCAGATTACACAGCTTGCCTCTTTGATGGGGAGGACCGGGTTTCAAAAGAAGACTACAGGTCCAAGAAAGCACAGCATAGCATAGCTTATACATAAAGTAAATGTTACATGACAAGCCAGACTGCACGCTTGTATCAGAAAAAAATGGGGTTTATGCAGGTGCATCAGAAATGTGTCTTTTGCTCAAAAAAAAAGTTCCAATTAAAAACCTGCTCACATACTAAACCAATCGCAAAACATCAGTTTTTATTTGTCTCTAAATCCATGTGTAAGTTTCATTCCTTCGCTGACATCTGAAATCTACTTGAAGCACTTTTCATGTAAAAATCAAGCTCAACTCACAAAATCATAGCAAAGACCCTTAATGGAACTGCGTACCTGCGACTAACATACACCTTCCCTCTCATTTAAACAGCACAACATAGTAGCAACAGTTTTTAAACTCCAGGTAAAAAGATTCACAGTTTGAAAGCCACAGAACGTTGTCATTTTAGCACAAAACAAGCAAACTTTCCTGCCACCCTTACCCTAGTGTTTCTCACTTTGCAGGCTGCAGCACGGTAAGCCACATCTGCACGAAGACTTGAACTGCTCAAACTGATGTGCCAAGCATTGAGCAGTCTTGGCTCAGTCCTGGCAGGACAGGAGCAATCCATCTCAAATGCAATGCTCATTTTACATTTGGAGGTATCACATATAAGTAGTTAATTATTGCTTGCTCTCCCCGTAGCAACAAAAAAAGGGAAAAGAAACTCTCCTCACTCCTCACTTCCACTGCTCCTCTTTCCAGGCAAGAGATTACGGCAGTGAATACTTATTTTACCCAACACACAAACTACCTTTTGAACAATGTTCAACATCAGCCCAATAGATCATAAATAATAATTAGTCTAAAAGAAAGACCACTGTACTAAATATATACAGGAACACTTTCATTTACTAGACTCCTTCTTAAAAATGAAATGCCTGTGATGGCAAATAGAGAGCAGACTGCAATACTTTGATGTATTAATATGTACTAATTAATATGTACTAATTAATATGTACTAATGTGTACTAATACTTCCTGTTAGCACTTGCATGGTTTCAGAATGCATTTACAATGACACTGACCGTACAGAAATTATTAGGTATTTATTTTGCTATCTGTGCCAAGGATACAGCTGTGTGAGGCACTGCACAAGCATATGAAACCCTTCCCCAAAAGAGCTTGCAAATCACTTGTTTGTTAACACAGTCGCTGAATTTCAACCTTTCTACATGTGACCTGTCTCATGGGGCAGACCTGCCTGGCCTGATCAAACAGTCAGCAGAATTAATACTGAACAGATAGAAAATCTGGGCCCAACCTCTACATTCACAGTTGGGATGCAAGACTTGTATCACAGGGCTCGCACTTCAGTCCAACCTGAGGTTAACCCAAGACGAATATTAGGTTTCATTTCCCATTGGTCAAATGCTCTTCTTCAGAGGTCTCTCAACTGAGGGCTCGCAGGAGGAAGAGAAGGGAGCTCCTTACCTCTTGTGCAGTCAGGGCATGTTCCCCAGCTAGAAGCAGCATACTCAGACCTCCCATTTGTGTAGGATCTGTTAAAATGAGTAAAACCAAGTCTTCAGTTTATTCATTTGCTTGTTTAAAGAACGTACCATTTGCAGCATTAAACCCCCAGAAGACTACTTGTCACAGACACTCTAAGCAAGCTGCCATAAAAGGCAGTTCAAGAGAATCACAAATAACCATTTCTGTACCCTCTGGGAGAGGCTTTCAAAGCTGTTTGAAGGATTTAATTGGATTTGTGTGCTTAACACCCCATTGCGTGGATTTACAATTTTACTGCCAAAGGTTTTATGCACTACAGAGATGGATATCTTTAAAACAGCAACTGTAATGATCTCATCCTCAAATATACGCAAAGATGCTCTAATATCGCACGTGTTTACAACTCAAGAGATGCTCCTACCGTGGTTCCCTTCCTCAGCCACAGAACAAATAAAAGGATGGAACAAAGTGACAGGATCAAGCTCTGAAGCAAAATTTGTATTTTCATTTAGCTTTAATTTAGAGCTGCATTTAGTACTTATGGTGAAGAGTGTCAGCCTGACAGCTCTGAAGCATGAAGTGCTTGATCCTCTGTGCCAGAACAGTGCAGGCCCTGGCCAGGCAAGCTGCCTGCCTACTTGTTGCCTCGCCAATACAATATATAATTGAGGAAAGTAAAATGGAGATAGAAATGTTCTTTCTCCAAGTATCTGATGCTGACAGCTTCTTGCCTGCAGCCTTCCTGCACCTCAGCAGCTCGGAAAACAACAACGAGAAGTGAAAGCAACGAACACTGGCACTGCATTACTCATGGAGTGGCTTTTCCACTCAGAACAGCAGTTGCTCTTCATCATTATGAAGACTAATTGTCTGAGTTTGGGGGAGTGCCCTGGAAGCAGTGCAGAGTCCTGCTTTTAAAGAGCGTCATGTAGAGAGAGGGAGAGTGCCTGTGGACCAAATGTCTCGCACAACAACCACAACGAGAAAGGGAAGCATTATCCTTCCTGTATTATTTTTATAGATAATTATTTTTATACATTATTTTTATATTTATATATTTTTCCCACCCTTTGCTTCATTAGAATGGTTTTCGGCTCAGATGGTCGTCTCCTGATGCAGATATGTGGAACTATTGGGAAACCTGCACATCTGTACAGCAAAGCTGTTGCTCACTTAGCTCTGTCGCTGTGAGGGCAGATGCTGTGACGGCCACGTTCACTAGTGAACAGCAACTGCCCGCACCCTACACCCTACGACAGATCATAGGTGAGCCACGTCATGAGACAAACGCTGAATTACAGCTTCCAGGCTGGATGAGCAAGGACACCACCACTGGGTTTGCAGGGTCAGAAGCCCAGTGCTGATGCCACACCTCAGTTTCTTGACAAAATGACATCATGTAAACATGAGAGACTTCAAAGTGGGGTGGTTATTGCTGGAATGCCAAAAATAAAGGAGAGATATGGCCTGTACGGGACACAGGAAAGGAAGATGGTACTCTCTGTGTATTACATCTTCCAAACTGAAATGCAACATGTAAAAAGCAATCAAGACAAGATTAACAACCATCAATAAGTAAAACAGATTTCCAGGAGCGATTCTGGAATCCTAGAATCCCTGTCCAAGGAAGCTATCTGCCATGAAAATGCAAGACAGACAATGGCATTTCAAAGGTAAAATTGTGTTGGAGATGGTTCAGATACATTTTAATTCATCAGCTATTACACAGCCAGGATTTTAAAAGAGGTTGAGCCAGACAGATAAAAGTCAGAGTCGAACTGAACTATGACAGGAAGTCAAGGAGAGGAGGAAACAATGAAACATATTTAGCACAAACTGGTATATAGTTGATAGAACAGTAATCCATTTGGCATGGCAGACTTGTCATGATTTGGATGCCGCTAACAGCTCTGTCAGAAGCTGTTGTTGTTTTACGAGCTACTGCTATGCCCAAGAAACGGGCACTCTTCATTGGCTTGAGGACTGCAGTGAGACCCCTATGAATTACTATAGTCATTACTTAGTCTGTAGTTAAAATACATACATAGAAATTAACAAAGAGTCACATGTAGCACAAAAGGGCCTTTTCCATTCAGAAGGGAAATGGCTCTACAGATAAAGCAATGGATTAGAGTAGTTCCTAATTAAGTTCTCGGTCTTCTGCTCTGACAGATGCTGTCTTGAGACCCCTCTCTCCTCAGAAACTCTACATTTGGATAGTCTAGCAAGAGCCATGGGGGACGGCAGAGAGGCAGACCACGACCTATTGCTTGTTCTTTATGTTAAGTCAATAAACCTTTAAGAGCATAGAAGTGACTCCTCTGACACAAAAAAGCAGAACGGGATGACAGGGCTTGCAATTTTTAGAACTGGTCTCCCATATATCACAGCTACATGGCATGAAAAACTCTCTTTTCATCACATTTCACAGTTCCTTGATAGCCAGAAGGAATTTCATTACAGCAATTTTTATACCACCACACTAGCAAAAAGGTATACATGCCTTTTTATCCCTTTTTATCCTTTAACCCTTGGTCCATAAAACCATTTTTCCACTCTCCAGCTCACAATCTCCCCAAGCAGAAAAGTCCTATCTGCCACACATTTGTCTTACACTAGGTAGGACAGAACAAAGTTTCAAATACATCAGTACTGATAAAATTGGAAACCTTAAACCATGGAAAAGAAATAAAGGATAGTGGGGGAAAAGTAATTTTCTACCTTGACTGTTACATTCTGAAGCTGCCAATATTTAACAGCGATGTCTTGGTATTTCAAGGCCATAATTGCAACAGTTCTGCTATTTGTGGGCATCAGTGAGAGATTATCTGCCTTTCACCAGTTCAGGCACTCCACTGACACTTATCAGTGGATTAGATTTTTCTTGTTTTAATGGTTAAAAGGTTAGATTATGCCTATCTAAACTATAATGGGCAGAAGAGCACATTTTAAGTGAAATTAAATTACACTTCCCTTGATTTAAATACAAAAATCTAGCTCTGCCAGTACATTCATTGAAAAGAGTGTCGATACCTTCAACTCAATAGGTGACCATCAATTAATTGCAAAACATGGTACAATGCTCCATGAAAAACAATGCACAATAATCAGAATTCTCCTTTTCCACTAGAAAATGAAAATCTCTAACTGCAGCTAAACTGGAATTAAAAGCAAAACAATCAATTCAATCTGGACCCTGAATGGGATATGGTTTATGGTGCCACATATCTGGACTCAGCACTTGAAAGTAATCAGGGAGTAAAGAGTATTTTAGCAAGTTGTTATGCAGAGGTTTAACTACAGTCTTGGCAACTTTATTTGGAAAATGAAAGGTATTTGTACTACAGTACCACGTGCAGTAAAGAAAACTGCAACTCAATTTCAATGCCACAGCCTCAAACACAATGAGGATGCTACATCTGAGTAACAGAGATGGAAATCTCACCTGCCATCCCAAAGTTAAGCTGTGGCATTTCTTCACTTTTTGTCGTCACTTTCCTTGGGCTTGGTAAGTCTTTTGTAGCATCTGATGCAAAGGCCCATAGCTTTTTCCTGTTTGTTACAGTGGATGTCTGGGTTTTTACAGGTTTGTTTGTAGTGGGGCACCACTTGTACCCTGGGTTTGCCTTCATAAAAGCATCCTTGTACTAGAAAAGAAAAGGAAAATTACCAGTCACGACATTATACTATTCACAGGACAACAGAGTGCTCTGCATGTAAGAGGACTTAATCCAGCAAATAACCCTTAAATATCTTGATTTTTAACAGTTTAATCACATGCTTATAGTCTGACTGACTATTAAGATAGTAGAGCTGTATTTCAAAGCGGGTTTTCTCTTTCCTCTCCTGAAGGTTTATCACCCAGAGCAGGCTTAAGTTCTGATTCTGCAACCTGCTCCCCAGACCTTGCATGCTCACTCACTGAGAACATATTTGAATCTTCTGCAGGTACAATCTTTGTTCACTTTCCAGCTTAAATGAAACCAAAGCATACATTTAGCAATAAATGCAGCATGATGCTCCTTACTTTGCACTCTAATAGTCCTGTATTTTAGCATGCTTATCTGCTTTTCCAAACCAGGCACCAAAAATAAATCGCTGTCAGCACCATCTCGTTTTCAGTAACCTCCAGTACATCATCCCAGTGTTCCTTCTAGAATGTACCATGCTTCATGGCTGCATAAAATAAATTGGGCCCATTTAAAATCTAGTTTGGCCTTGAGACACAGCACGCATATCAGTTGTTTGCTATATCCTCAGTATGTGGCAGCAAAATGAGCAAAGCCAGACTACACACAGCGGGCTGGGGGAAAAGGCCTGGATGCTACACATTTTGGGGGGTAGGGAGAATGATGGGGACCCATTTTATTCACAGAATGCAATGGTGATGTTTTCCAAGTGTCTTGCTGACCAGAGAAAACAAGATCTTTGAGTGTTAACAGCTACAAAAAGAGCACATTTCGCTATTTTAAATGTGTTGCTATGCAAGGTGGAGAACAAGCGAAGCAGAGGAACATGCCACACATTCCAGCTGCAAATGTTTGCCTAACAACTGATAGGAGTGTACGGCACCGGCTGCTGTGGGAGCCTACGCAGTGCGTTCCAGTGTTCACCGCAGGGAGAAGGAACCCAACACCTCCTCCTCATGCACTAGGTAGCTCCCAATGGTGTCAAACAACCAAAAGAGCAGTTCTATCCTGATGTACATAGCAGGGCAACTGCCGCAAGCTTCTTCCATGATTTCACATGTTCCCACCCACCCGGCTGTCATCAGCCCCAGAGGAGCACCCACGTTTCATGCACATGCCTGCGCACAAACACATGCAGAGTGGGGGAAAACAAAGTCCCTTGGGTATCACATACAGGAACAGCACTGAAAACCTTGTTCTTGGACAGAGAGTGACTGCAGTGTTTTCCCAGACCAGTGAGTGGCATGCCTTGTGGCAGGATCGCCATCGCATGTGTATTGTTTACTTTCACTCCCATCTTCATCTGTTAGCTGGCGCTTGCTACCTCCAGACTGTAGCAAGGATAAAAGCGGTTCAGTTCACAAGCAGCACGGCACTGCATGAACGCGCTGTGTGAAGTCCTGTATTTATAGAAATGGCTATAAATAATAAAAATCTGCAGGGGCTGCTGACCTACATACATGCTGTGCTTTCTGCACAGGGTGTAGGTATGAAACATGGAAGCTAAGGACTGTGCCACCTTTCACTTCACCCCTTTTCCCTTTCCCTCAGTTTGGTTTGGGAGCTCCGTGCACCACAAAAATAGCCTGGTGGAGGGAAGGGAAGGGGAGGGGGTAAGGGAAGAAGCAGAAAGGAAATACACAGCAGAGCAGCTTTGCCTTCCATTGTTAAAGCCACAGCCCACTCACAAATCATGTTTCCAGCCTGCAGAGTGAAAAGCACAGAAGTGCTAGCAATGAGGTACATAAGCTCTGCATATCAGCATTGCTGCTCTGAGTAACTGAATTATTCTGTGGAGCAATCTGACAGGCCGACAGGCTGCCCATCAAATGAGAACCAGAACGCATGCCATTTGCAAGACAAGGCAGCAATAAGCTTTTAATCAGTTCCCAACAAGAGCAATTCAAGCGAGCTGGTACAGTAATGGATTTTTCCCCTCTGCGAAGCCAAGAAGTGAGCGCTAGCCACAATCTCCGAAGGGGAGAGAGCAAACTGAGGGAGGACAACACAGCATCCACTTCCACTGTTTCAACACTCAAGATACACCAAAGAAGAAAATGCAAGGAGTCAAATAACGACCGAGAAGTACTTTTACAAAATGTACGAAGGTCAGAAAGACTTTCAGGATTGACTTTTATGACTAGTAGGTCAAAGCCCAAAAGGAAGCAATAGATTCTGCTTGCCAGTGCATGAGAAGGTAACTTAAATGAGCTACACCGTAACAAGCAAATGCCAAAGACAAGAATGAAGCTTACTGTTTTCCTCCATCCAACGAACTGTGCCGTAAACCAACTTAGCACAGTCAGCCTTAAGACATCTCTAAAGTCACTAAAGACATCTCTAAAGTCACTAAGGAAAACAAAGCCCTTAACCTGCAATGCAAAGACACCACCTTGGTTCCCACACAAGTGGCAGGGGCAGCGCAGCAGAGTCATGTCCCAAAGTTCCAGGTAACATAAGAAAGCAGAGGACATGTTTGTGGGATCGGTCTCCAGGTCTCATTTCTGGTTAGCAAAAGCCTAGGGAAAGATGTGGTATGCAGCAGGACCAGTTCAAAGCTGAGGTTAAAAAAGGCACTGCGCTTCAGTGCAACTACCAAGTCCCTTCCATCACCAGTGAGGTGGGAACAGGAGCCCACAAATGTATTGCAGCTACACCTCATGGCAGCAGTTAGCACATGCTTAACTTCAAATGTATGCTTAAATCCCATCACTTGGCCATTATGCATCACAGGAATCCCAGACTTCTAACAAAAAAAAAGAATTCCCAAGAAAATCCTACACCCTCATTAATCCCAATTTCTCACTCCTGAAGGACTCCAAGTTCGCATTACACACTGTGGTCCATACCTCACCCAGTGAAGTCACCAGACTCCAACCAGCAAGCCAGAACATTTGTCCCCTTGTATCCCAAAGCGGCTGCCAAAGCAAGGATACCAAGCTCCCAGCCCTGTACCTGTGAAACCACTGGCCAAGCACTGCGGGGAAGAAGTGTTCAGCTCTGCCACTGAACAGCAGCATCTGCGGTTTATCACGCTGCTCCCAACAGGAAACAATCCCGACTGCCTGGGCCTTGGCAATGCAAAGACATACTTAAAAATGAAGTGTTTTCTAGCAAGGAAATAGGGCTTGAACAATAATAATCTCACTGGATATTTTCCAAGGCAGCTGTATATTCCCAGTAACCCCTGTAGGAGTTAACAGAAGAACACTACCCCTATTCTTGTAGCAACTAAAAATGCTGGAGCATATTAATAAATGGCCAGAATTCATCTTCCCCTCAGCGAAGGGAAATGCTAACAAACGGCAGGAATACTTGTGGTTTCACTTGGGAGTATTTACCAGCTACTGGGCTTATATCCTAGATAATGAAACTTTCAAAGTGAGGTTGATCTAGGAAGTCTGCAGGATACAAATAGAAAGCCTGCTCTTAAAGCAAACACCAGAAGCTGACCCTGAGCTCTGGAGGCGCAGCATCACGTCTCCAGGGCAAGCATTGCTACGAAAGAGCATAAGCCACAAGACTGAAAATAGAAGGAGCATGAGGCCAGTTTTTTTAGGTAATCAAATCACCCCAAGGTACGCATAGGTACTATAGACCTGATTATCTTCTCAGTGGGCATCGGGGCATAGATGTCCAAACCACTAGGAAACTTCTCATAATTCCACTTGGAAAAAAGTCTGGGTGCCTCGCAATCTTCCAAAATCCTAGAACTTGCATACAGCTAGACGTATGTAAGTAAATATACAAATGCCTTGGTTTGCACACTGCTGAGACAGTCGCTGCTGGTACTAAGCAGGTTAAGAAACCTGAAAGCTTCTTGCTTGATGTTTGATCTAAACTGGTTTTGTAAGCTGTGCCCTCAAATACTAAAAGCATTTTTTAGTAGTTGCCTTCCAGTATCTGAAGGGGGCCTATAAAGATGCTGGGGAGGGATTCTTCATTAGGGACTGTAGTGATAGGACAAGGGGTAACGGGTTCAAACTTAAACAGGGGAAGTTTAGATTGGATATAAGGAGGAAGTTCTTTACTGTGAGGGTGGTGAGGCACTGGAATGGGATGCCCAGGGAAGCTGTGAGTGCTCCGCCTCTGGTGGTGTTCAAGGCCAGGCTGGACACAGCCTTGGGAGACATGGTTTAGTGGGAGGTGTCCCCGTCCATGGCAGGGGGTTGGAACTGGAAGATCTTAAGGTCCTTTCCAACCCTAACTATTCTATGATTCTGTGATTCTTGAGAGTATAAAACAAGCAGGGGTTGTAGCCACTATAGTTAGGGACCACTTCTGTCAGGGCCATTCGTATCTCTGAGGAGCACTTCAGATGCTCAGGGTACATGCTGTGGGGGTAGCAGGTATGACACAGGGTCCTTTGGGAGATGTGTGCCCTGACAGAGCAGTGGCTAGAGGCTACGCAGTGAAAACTGGAAGGTAAAGGGCACCCAACAGCTACAGGTAAGTAACAGAACCTCATTCACTGTGTTTTAAACATCAATGAGGTTATACATATATAGGTACTCAAACAGAACATTATTGGTACAATGGGAACTTTATGTCCTTCCAAAAGCATTCACCTTCCTGGCTTTTAAATGAGCCCTCCTTAGGAAAAATACCAATAAATGGTTTGCACTAGCATAGAAATTCACATCTTTTTGACAGTCTCAGCAGTAAGCCTAACTACAAAAGCGAGTGTAAAAACAAAACAACCAATACACACACACAGAATAGGCTTGTTAGTAAAGAAGGTCCAAATATATGCAATAGCACATTATAGCTGCTAATTATTGGAACATAAAACTGGTCAAAGAATAAAAATGATACACTCTCTTCTACACATTCCTGGAACTCGCTGTAATGATGCAAACTACTCAGATTTACTGTTTCACTTTGACGTTGAATATGCAATTTGTTCTTCATGCCAAGAAAAATAAATAAATCACTACAGGACCAATGATTTCTACAACAATATGATTAATAGTTTCAGATCTGTCATTTCATACAGAAGTTCTGCAATTATTTTTCTCCTTAATGAACATGTTTCCTTCAGCAAGCCAAAAGGTTAAGGAAAGCAGTCCCATCAGTTTTGTTTCTTCCAGAAATCATTTCTCCATTTTCATCTTTCCTTCCTCTGTATCTGTACTGCATCTCCCATTGCCCTTTTCCCACACATTTCAAGCAGCATTGCTAATTCAGAAGTGGGAATGCAGAGCAAATCAAGAACAGCTGGACAAAGCTGAGACTCGAAGTATTTTGACACTGTGTCACAGGCAACAAATTACAAACCCTGCTTCAAAAAGAACCTGCCATGCAGAACTCAGTGGTTACTTACAATCTGCATCACATAGGTAATTACAGGGATCTGCTTTGGGGGGATGTTATCAACCTAGGAAACTGGTATCAATCTAAGTGTCTCTCTCACTCTGCTAATGATATCTGCAGCCTTCTTGGGGTCAGCTTACCCAAGCAGGCTATTTCTTAAGAAGCCTCATTTAAATTTCAAACTGACATAAAGACACTTAATGAAATTTGGGAGAAAATCTCTTTTCCTTGCTCCCAGTTAAGGGACCCTGGTTATGTACTGCTCTCCGATTCAGGTATTGGACTTTGCCTCATCAGAGGTTCTCTTATCAGAAACCAGTTAACAACGCATAGGGAGAGACTACCGAAACTTCACAAAACACTGATCATTTTTTAATTCTTTAGCATCAAAGGTACAAAGGTCAATATCTGCTGACTACGCTTCTGATTTGGTCCACCTGTATTATAATAGCAACTTGCATTATCAAGCTCTATATATATAGGTTGAGCCAAGTATCACTAGTCAGCTAACACTGAACTGTATGCTATTGTTTTCAACAGCTACTTTCCATGTGTTAATGCTTGTACCACAGGAATTATCAGATGAGAGCTGTCACAAAGTGAATGCATACCAATATTTGTACCTTATTTGTACCAATGACTACTAGAGGTAGGTTAGTTTGTGTACACAGACCACCACCTTCCTTTCATTCTGTTCCAGAGGACCAAGTGAATCAAAGCAGGAACAGCAGCTTCTCTGGGCATCATAAGTCCACTGGGGAAGCTGAGGAACTCAGGGAAGAGAAAGACTCCACAGAAAACATTTCATACACAGAAAACCAGAAGACAAATACGTAACCAACTCCCGCTGCATCCACTATTCACACAGAACGTACCTCCTTGGCCATGTCAGTGTATTTCTGCTTTTCTTTTGGATCTAGAACAGCCCACCAATCTGCCAAGATCTTGGTTGCGCCACGATTATCAAGGCGAGGGTGTTCTTTGCGCACGAGGGAGCGATGGCGCTTGCAGAACAAGAGGAAAGCGTTCATTGGTCGGCGAGCTCGCTGCTCTGAGGACTCGTCATCTTCAGTTTCATCAGCATCCTGCTCTAAACTGTCAGCGCCAAGGAGTGGCACCTAACAGATCCGAAAGAGAACAGGTGTAAATCCAGTTATCCATGTTTCTCATGGAGACAGAGGGTCTGTGTGTGAGCAAGGGAGATGCACACGGATACACACAGCTGTCTTCAAAGGACATCCATCCTGTTCAGAAGACCCAGAGTTCTACATCAAATCTTCTCACCTGACAGCTCAAGGTTTATTCATGTTCTTTACAAGATTTAAACACTTGGCTTTCAAGTGAAGCAGATTTCTAAGCTGAGGGTCATTCTCTACTAACAGCCCTAAAGGGCTGGAAGGAGAAGATCCTTCCTACAGCCTAGAAATCATCTCAGTGGGATGAGGTGAGAAGGGCTACCTTGGACCTCAATTGTGTTTGTGACTACAGAGTGCGTAGGAAGGAAAATGCATAGGTAACAGTTGTTTTCCCACCTCCTGCCATTCAAATCTCAGGCTGTGAGCAGTGCTGCAGTGCACACACTGCCCAGCTGCCCAGTCAGAGGGTAAATCTCTCAACAAAGTATATTTGCAAAGTACATTCTCTCCACCTATAGGACAGCATATCACTCCTACAAGGAATGCACCATAGACATCTAGTGCTGACTGAATGAAATGAATTACTGTAAGCAACAGAAAACCATCTCCTACCCAAGGGCAACACTGCTATTTTATACCACATTGTGAAAGTGACCTGTAGATCAACAGAAAGCACTGTCAGAGAATCAGACTCCTCCTTCTCCTTGTCAAGGTCACCCTCCCTTATCAGTATATGGCTCAAGGCAGTCTCCTCAGCATCGACCTCTCGCTTCCTGCCTTAGGAAAGCGTCAAGATGCAGATATGAACGTTACCCACACGATGTGAACATGACGTCTCCATAACCCATTTTCACTTCTTGTTACAGAGAACGAGTTAACTGTACATCTGTGAGCTGCCACGCTGTGAGATCCTTACAAAAAAGGGGTAAGGCCAGCATCACTGAACAGGATCAAAACATCAAGTGTCAGATCAAAGACCGATTATTCCACCTGTGCTCTCCATGCTCTGGAGGATAAACTGAATTTCACATGCAAAGACACAAAAAGTTGTTGATGGCCTTTTCCTTCTTTTTCCCTTTTGATTTTTGGGGTTTTTTTGAATATGAAAAAAAAAAGAAAAGAAAACAAGAAAGGTAACTACAGCTTGGTCCCCAGAGCCGCCACAAGCAGGTAGCAAGCACAGGGTAACGTCACGTCTGAAAGGAACAATTTTAAAAACATATAGCAAAACGCCACCTTGAGCAAGATCAAGACACCCACTTAGAGCTCCACTGTCTACATCAAAAGAGTTTTGTGCAAGATTCTGAACTGACATTTTTGTGCTATTTACTACTTGCCTTTACAGCCTCATGAGCACAGCCTCACCTCCTTTTATCTGCTATGCTTATTCATAAAAAAGAACGGCAAGAAGCAAACAAAATAAAGCACAGGGAGGGACAATCTGACCCACCATTAACCTTTTATGGGCAAAGCGTCCAAGGAAGTCTACCTTATCAATATCTTCGTCCTCTTCCTCTTCTTCCTCCTCTTCAGAGAAATCAAGGAGTTTTTTGGCAAGCAGAGGATGCCACTGAAGACACTTTCTTTTTGGTCGCTTCCCAGTTCCTTCCCCTTCTGTCGAATGATCCTTATTCCTACTACTGCCTTTCATCACTGTGACCTGTCGTGCAAAAACAGTCAGAAGGTCACAAAAAATACTTAGGCAAAAGAGACCGTCATATAGATACTTAAACAAACAAGTGACAAATACATGTGGTATTACTGTAAGACTCTCAGTTGAGATACTGTTTATTCCAATTATCAACAACAGCATGGATGTACCTTTTCTAGTCTTACCATTCCCACCTAGCACCTCAGTTAACTAGCAGCATACAATTAAAGAGCACGAAGCAAAGACACTACCCATTCCAGCTCATAAATGGGCTCCTGTCTAAAGGATAGCAGAAAAGCCTTCATGCTTCGCTAGTCAACTGAGTGAGAAACTCCACAGCTCTTCCATGCCTGTGTCCACTGTAGTTTTTCATGTTTTGCCACTTAAAACATCAGGATATCTCTCTTTTTTAGCAGTAGAACATACTGCCAGCCACTCCTCTGGTAACCACACACTTACATATAGCAATGTTAACGCAGAACCCCATGACACTACGAGCTAGGGTTTCCCAAGTGCCATTAAAAGGTGCAATAGGGACATCTGACTCCCTGCTTGAGAGAACTGAATCTTAATACATGAATTTGGAGCTAACAACCAGAAGTAGTTACCCTGACACTTCCAAAGTACTCATCGACAAGAGCCCTTGCACAGCAAACAAAAGCATCCGCTGAATCAGGTGCATCAGGAGGTAAATTTTATTTGCTTATGCACCTTTGTGAGCGTCCTTATCTAAAGAAGTGTGTCACAATTATCTCTCAGTAAAAATACATGCTCAACACACATTAACTACCAGTTTAAGGGATGGCCTAAGAGATCTGCTACCCAAGTAAGGGGCAAACAAATCAATAAGTAAATAAAACCAGTACATCACATCTGAGTACTGAAACCCACAGCAAGCAAGTGCTGCTGGCACACAGTCTGGTCCCTCATGGCCTTCTGTTTGCACTGTGTAACATCAGTGATAATCCTGACAGGAGCACGGCTGGCTTGCCAAGAAAACACCACAAACATCAAAACAAACTGAACCTGGAGGATGGTTAGCCAGCTAGATCCTTATAAAGCTGACAGAAACTGATGAAGTCTCACAGGGGCTTCTCACCAGGAGGATAAAGAAGCTGGGCTAACTGCTGGTCCCATAGGCAAAGCATCTCTGTTGTTGACCCTGAGAAGGGCATGAAAAGAGGTCGAGCCTTGCAGGTGCAAGGCCACACTGCATTTCGGGATGCTGCTGTCTGGTAGGTGGATGCCCGCTAGAGCACCAATGCTTCAGCTTACATCAGCAGAAGGGAAAGCTGTGTCACCTGCACTGACACCAGTTGCCCGAGCCCTGATGCCACAGAGGGGGTGAATGCCTCACCAGAACCCCCTCACACAGCAGCTACAGCCTGTACAGCCCTGGCCATGCTCCTGCGTATCCCACCCATTTCAGTGGTCACTAATCCCGATCCCTTCCATGTGTGTTTCTTGCTGGTTCACTCATTGGCATTCTGACAACATGCCCTTGTTTGCATGGGTGTAAGAAGCCACTTCTCCAGCAGACCCCAACAGCACAGAAAGCTGAAGGACCTTCAGACATTGCTTGCTGGAGGAAACAACCTGGGAGAAAGCAGGTTCACAAATTCTAGCCTACATTAAAAATGGCAATTTCCTCAATGTACATTAGACTTTGTTAGTTCCCCCTCGTCAGCAGTACCTGGCTCCCATCAGTGAAGGATGCCCTATAACTTTGTGGCTTCTTGCCATTAAGCTCCACACTTCGTTGTCCCCATCCCACCACTTCTACCTGGAAGCATTTAAACTCTGGTTTCATGGCACCTGCACTTCTGTTCACTTCTGTAACCAACTCGTATCTTTTCACCAAATATTACACAGTATATAACCACGCACCACTGCACCTAAATCTTCATCTGCGATTGCCAAAGCGGATCCAAACACACAGAAACAAAAACCTTTGGCTTGAAAAGAACATTCAAGTGCGGAAAACCAAGCCGCAATCCAGTATCACAAAACACACGTTTGAGATTGTTTCTATCCCACCACTACCTCTGCCACGTACTGCACTGCACTGTGCTCCCCATTCGTCTCTCTTCATAAAGTGCTGACCCATCATTTGCTTTTGTTTGGGCTATTTGTGGACACAAACCAACAAGTAGCTGAGTTACTACCTGAGTATGAACTTAGCTCCTGTAAGTAGCAGAGATTTGTTAAGTCTCACGGTTTTGTTACATCACTGTTGTCAATAAAGTATGTGGCCTATTTCTGAGCAGGATAAATGCACAACAGGGACACAGCTACTCCAGGCCTTAGCACTGACTTACCTAGGCAAGCTAAGCATATAGCCCACGGTCACACCTAAGTAAGATGAGTATTATTGGTAGCCTTCTATCTTGTTATGGTGAAACTAATGTTCAAAGAGTTCTCCATGAGCCTCCTTCACCAAGTACAGCTGAAGTCTCAGTGCTACTTCAACAACAGCACTGCCTTTAGCTGGCACCTCTCTGCCTGCTGCCTTTTGAAAGGTGAGCAAGAAAAACGTCACAGGACTTAAGTGATCCCATGGTGTATTCTACATGTCCTCCGAAACCACCTATGCTCTACGCTGAGCTTGGCAAGGCAGCAGAGACCCCAGTCACCTTTCAAACCCCAAAGGGGCTCTCAGCACATTATGTCACTTTACTATGGCCCAGCTGACAAATAGTTTTTGTTCTCCATGCAAGAAGGTTAGGTATTGAGCACCTAGTTACTCTTCAAATACATTAGAACTAAATTAATCAAAGCTTACTGCACATTAGTGCTGAAATAGAAATGTAGGCTCAGCTTCAGGAATTCAAGTGATGCTCATTAGGTTGTTTGCTTGAACTGTGAACCATTTTAGCTCAGTTGTCACCCTGAAGCAACAGTTCTACTATAGAGAGGCTTTTAACAAGATAGGTCACTACCCTATCAGCTGAACAAGCATTTAGGTGATCCAAGACACAGAGTAAGCCACATCCTGGCTGTTATACAGGCACCATTAACTACAGAAAGACACAGTTGCTCTTTCTTTCCCCTTCAGAGTGAATCTTTGCAATGGTCAACAACAAAAATCCTCACAATTTAACCCCACTAACGGAAGGACTGAGGCCACAGACTAACTTCAAACTTGACTGACATGGTTTAATTCCAGCTGGCAACTAAGTGCCACTCTATCCAAGCTCAAATCAAGACATTCACTTTTACAGCAGGGTCTGGAAGCCCTCCACTCCTTAGGTATGCCAAGCTATATATTCCACCCTCTATGCCCTCAGAAGTCATCCATAACATGAACAGCTCCTATTCTTCAGTGGTTTTGTGCTTCCAAACCCTTTTCTTCCATTTTTACTTATTCCAGAGACTTTGGTGCTCTTTTTTCCTCTTTTGCTGATGCCTCTCTCAGCCAAATACAGGACTGCCAATGAAAAACAGTCTATTTCTTTATCACATTTCATACGATTTTTCCTCTTACTGTGATGAACTTGTTTGCCTCTGGATTGCTTCACCTTCCATATTACTGCCCCCACTCTGCAAGGGTGTTTCTGTTAGAATTGTTGATATTTTTATATACAATCATATGATTAATTATAAGAGAAGACATCCCACAAAAAAAAAAACAAACCACAAAAGAATAAATCCAGTCAAATACAAACCACAGCTAAAATGGGCGCTTGAATTCTATTTAATTCTAGGGGGTTTTCTGTCTGGAAGATTTTGGCAAGACATAACATAACTACTTAGACAACACACTCCATGGTCAAGTGAGCGCATGTACGATTAAATGACAGGGCAGGTTTTATTGGTGTTATTCCCTTGTTGAATGGCAAAACATCAATGGAATCCACTCAGTGGACTCTTCAGATTCTATTTATTTATCTCATTTTTTTACCCCCTCAACACATCATCAATAGCGTGTTAGTTGCTTGTTTTGTATGGGAGACCAGATGCTGGCAGGCAGAAGCAAGCAAAAACACCAGCTCCTTCACTCTCTCAGGGATCCCTGAGTGCTGGCAAGCATCCCACCAGCAAGCTTTTGAATAGAGACTTGGACCTGGACCCTACAAGAACTGAAGCATGTGTTTAAGCTCGGCAATTAAATAGTTCTATAGAGAGTCACAGAACAAATCATGGACAGTTTTTGTTGGATTTGGGGCTTAAAAGCATAGAAGATACAGAGCACCCAAAGTGCAAAGTCTGCAATGAATGGAATTCATGAACCACATCACAAAGTATGTAATTTTTTTCTACAGTATCAGTAAAAATGCCAGGTGCCTTTTAAGGCAGATGTAATGGCTTTCAGAAGTTAGCAAGAGGCAAAAAGAAACTAAAAGACAGCTAACAAGATTTTACAAGATACTTCTCCGCTTAAGGATGACAAAAAAGTGACAGATACTAGGGAGAAAGTAGGAACATTACAAGAAGACAAGACAAAAGCATGGACAGCTTCGCTTAAAATAAGCTACACATTCTTTATAACATCACCAGAGGATACCTGTCAAGGCTGACATTCATGTTCTACTGATAGCAAGAGATACCTTCAGGGTGATGTTCTACACCTACCTTTAGTGCACATACGGATCAAATGATACAGATACTACACCAGCAAAACAAAGTGACTTTCCCTTTTCTTTTTGGTGTGCTGGCTGTATTATTTCCATTCTGGTCCTGGAAACATTAATCAAAGTATCATAGTTTTCTGGGCTGTCTTATAAATATATATATCTAATAGGGTTTCAGAGAGAAGTAAAATTAAGATTCCTTAAAAAATGGATGGTAGTGGGGGAGCAGGGGAGAAGAATGAATGTTTAGGGTTTTACTGCATACGTTTCTATTTCAATCCCACAACTGTATGCAAGTGTTCGTTAACAACAAGTGTTATTACCCAATACAGACAGATGACCAACTTCTTCAGTCCCAGTTCTGGGACTATCTCACCCCACAGTTGATCTGTCACCAAGAATGCTGCTAGTGCTTGAGCTGCAGTCACCAAGCATGCCCCAAACTACATCCACAAACATCCAAATCCTTACAAAGTTCTTAGAAAGTAACCCAGGCACACGTATGTTCTAATAAAGACTGGAAAGAAATCCCAGAGCTGCAAAAGCAGAAGCCCAGAGATGTAAATTGCAACAGTGGTGCACTCCCTGCTGGAAGGTTCTCTGTGGAAGAATCTCTGAATGTCAGCAACACTCATTTCCATGAGGAGAGTGGAAATGATTTCTGTTTTCCTGTTACCTTAAAGTCACACTTCCTGGAATCCAGCTGGGCCCTCGGCTGGGTCCATGAAAGTTACAGGTACAAAGGAGCAAAGGGGAAGTTTCAAGCGGATTTTCCACACTTTCTGCTCCGTTTTACACTATCTAAATTCTCTATTACTTTACAAAAACAAATACCAGCGAGAGAAAAGAGGATCGCACTATGACACTAATGGCTTGGTATTTCGGGGGCTACCAAGTCAGTGACCTGAGCTGACAACAAAAGAAGCAGAAGGCTGGGAAATAAGTTCATCCTCTCCCAAGTCTGTCAGTAAAATACACTACATGAATACATACAGCTTTTTAAAACATAAATCTCCTTTTAGCTCTGGGATAACTGAAGCAGAATATTTCTATAATGAGGGACAAACACTAGCTGGCACTAATTACTGACCAGTCAGTGAATATATTCTTGATTGTTTCACAGTGGAAAGCCATTAATGAGCTTTCTAATTTTCAGAGATGCGATGGTTTAATGGGGGACATGCTGAGACTCAATGGAGTCCTGTTTGCTAGCAGAGGTTTGGGATAGACTGCCACCACATGAAACACTTAGCAACACTGCAACAAGTCTTACTTATTTTTTAATGACATCCTCTTCCATCTTCATAAGTGATTTTAAACTACCCGTAATTCTCAAACTCAGATCCGAGTTGCCTCATTTTTTTTGCTCTCTAATACCTAAAATTAAACCCTAAGATCATCAGAAGAACGTCAACAGCACTTTTTTGATTTCAAGTGAATTTTTCATGCTCACCAGAGAGGAATAAAAGCAACATGCAATATAAGTCAATCAATTTTAAACTTCAGCTCTACTCTTTCTCTGCTCATTCTATGATTCAAGCGCACAAGAAATAAGACGTTCTTTGGGGGTTTTATAATGCAAAGAAACCAACCAGGTTTTGTCTAGAACAAAAAGCACTTCATGCTGAACTGTACTCACCACTAGCATGGTAACAGGATGCTTCAAGTTTTTTAAAGAAGAAAGGTTGGGGGATAAACTCGTTACTGGTGATCACTTGCCTTTTTCATATGTGTATCATTTAGGTTTGCTTTTGGTTAATACTGTCACAGCTAATTCTTCAGAGCTATCTGTGAGAATGTCTCTAAGGGCATTTCAAGTGCTTGCTCTAAACCCCCTTTTAGAATGGAAACCACACAGACAGCATGTGCATAGGACAGCACAAGACCACCTCTTACTGACCAAGGAAATCTCAGGCCTTCAATACATAATAAAACCCTGCCTATTCTCTGCAACAAATACTCTGCTCAGAGGCGCTTGTGTCACCACTTCAGGCAACTATGTTTTAAAAGATACTAAATGAACATGAATCTTTCCATAAGCATAAGAAACAAAGCTTGAAAAGTCATGAGGAGACATATAAACTGCTGCAAAGTTTCTTCTTGACGCTCAATTTTGAGTAATGATCTCTTTTTTTTCTAGTTCTCTTTCTTTTTTCTCTTCATTGATAGAAAACATGAAGAAATATAATAAAATCCTCATTTACCTTGTAGAGAGTTCTTCAGCCTTTAAGAATGCCTCATTAAAGCAAGTGAAAGACAGGCAAACCCTGCCTGCTACAAAACTGCCCTCAAAAGGCACACTTAGGAGCTGGATGCTAACATTACAGTGCATGAGTAATCTAATTAGGAAATTAAAAAGACAACTTTGCACAGACCCCAACTACTGCATCTTCCTTACACCTGTGCTTACACCCAACAGACACAGTTGACTGGACCTTACTCAGCCGAGTTATTTCAACTAACACACAGCCTGAAATTCAGTGTGTAACCCAAACCTGGGAGCGCTACGTTAGTTATGATACTGAAAAACCAAGCTGAGAGTGTAACGTGCTTAGGCTACCAGCAAGTGCTTGTTGTCAGTAGGGCAAACTGCTTGTTACATTACAACTTAGTAGTTGTAGTCTAGAAAATATACTAAGGAAAAAAAAAAGACAAGAAAAAAGGAGGAAAAGAGAGCAAACAGTAAAAACACAGGGAAAGAGGAAGGAAGGAAAAAGAAGTGGAAAAAAAGAGTGGAAAAAAGGCAAGGAAATAAAAGAATGAAGAAAACAGGCAAAGCAAAAATAAAGGAAAACCTTAGTGAAAACTAGCATCGTTCAGCTTGAGAAAGACAAAATAACAGGCTTTAAATACATAACAGACATGAGCAAATAACCTATTTTTCACATCCATTATGTAGAGCACAAGAGGGTGGCCTCTGCTGACAGGAAGGAAAACAGAGGCCAAGCCGTGGAGAGCAGCAGAAGGGAAGAGTCTTCCCTGGGATGTCACCTAGCACCCTGGCACCCACAGGGCTGTGGTGTGCAGGGCAATGGCACTGAGGAACAAACCTCCCAGGTCATCGTGTGCCATCGTCCCTGCCTCATACCCTAAACGTAAGAAAATCTAACCATGAAAAATAAGTGGGGCATCATATTTCAAATATGCAACTAAAGAAGCGCTCAAAAGGCACGAGTTTGGGCAATCTTTACAAAAACAACCACCCCCCACAGTTCTCTGAAGTCTTTTATTATGTTGTTGTTTGCTTTTGGGGTCCCCCCGTATTTGGATGCCCATCCACCAGACTGAACGCCAGGTAACAGCCACTTAACGAGGCAAAACAAAATCAGTATGTTATCTTCAACTTAACAGTGCTGGAAGGTACCAGGCTTGTGGGAATCTCCTCCTGGACCTAGAAAAATAACCTTGAATGTTTCACTTTAAACTATACTAATACAGAGTTTGTATAAATCATAAAGGGTATATATAATTAAAATAATAATAATAAAATAACATAATAAAATAATAGATAAAATAATATAGGGTACATAAAAATAATAAAGGGTAATAATAGGGTACATAAAAATAAGGGTAATAGCCTTTAATATTTAACTTTATAAAAGTGAGAAATGGTTTAGGAAATGGTCAAGCTTTTATTTTCTCCTATGCCTTACCCTAAATAAACCCAATCTGAGAAACGTCACGACTTCAAACACTAACTACAAATTTAAAACAATAACGAAAAGTGACCAATGCTTTTCAAACGGACTCGCCGAGAGCCGGCACAACAGGTTCAGCTCTATCTTAGAGCAAGCTTTCAATGAAGCTCATGGCTGAAGCGGCAAGCCACCGACCCGACAGGAAACCTTCGCTCTGGCTGGGGAATGCAGCTTCTGCCTGGCAGAAACACAGCGCTTCCACTTCAAAACGAAACCCCGCTGCCGCTCAAAACCAATGCGCATCCACAAACCCAGCTCAGCCGGGGCGCGCTAAATCCCGGAGAAGGAGGGGGTGCGGGAAACACGCCAACCCAAACAGCCCTGCGATTCGGGAGCAGGAGGGATCAGCACGCTGTGGAGGATGGCACAGGGAAAACACGGAGGCAGCAGAAACGCCGCTGCAACCCAGCGGCAGCGGGGACTGCGGCGGGGCTGGACGGAACGGCCGCTGACTGACGGCACAGGCGGCACCCGTGGGGCTAAGCGGGGCTGAAGAGGAGCATCCGGGGAGCAGGCAGGGAGGTGCGGGGCAGGGGCGGTCGCCCCGCGGATGGTGCCCCTGCTGAGGCGCAGGGCGGCTGGAGGAGGGACGCGGGGGAAGCAGGTCCCACCGGCCCGCAGGCACCGCTCCCTCCGCCGAGGGGGCTGGAGGCGTCGGCTCCTTCCGGGCTGCGGCACCCACCGACCAGCAGCCGGCGTTCGGGTTAGCGGGGCTCGGCTGTAAGTACCTGCTGCGGGGAAGAGGAGAGGCCACGGCGGCATTTGTCAGCTCTGCGGAGCGGGGCTGCCGCAGGAGACCTTCGTCGAGGAGAAGAGAAAGCCACGGAGGTGCCCGGGGCTTCCTCGGTGCTGGGGGAGAGGAAGGATGCGGAGCAGCTCGGCGAGGGCGTTAGAGGTGTTTACCTCCGGCCCGAAACAGACCCGGGCACCGCGGTTCCAAACCAGCCCCAAGGTTCCAAACCAGCCCCCAGGTGTTCCAAAGGAGCAGCTGGTGGGGAGGAGAAGGGAAGTCTGCACTCAAAGCTCGTTGTTTTAAGTAAAAACCCCTAACCCAACAAGCAGCACACACCATAGAAATAAACCATCATCCAGCCAACCCACCCAAGCGATCTGGAATTGTCTTAAGACTCAGGCCTTAACCAAAACAGGCCTTTCCTTGCCTTGAATTTAAGTTGCAGTACGACATCTGCTGTTGCAGGAGTGATTTCAGCCTGCAGCAGCTGCAGAGGAAGAAGCCACCAGAAACCCAGTGAGTCACAGGGCACTGCTACACTTACTTCATCAAAACATGAACCATACTCCAGCAACACACCCGGCTAGGCAAGATTTTGGGGTCATAAAGTGCAGAAGATGGGCATCAGGGTGAGAGCCACCTTTGTGGACACCAAGCACTAACCACCCCATGTGCCAGCGAAGCGGCACAGTAGGTCTTCCCGTGGCCATGTGCATCCCCTGGGAAAATCCACACAGATCAGGCAAGTGGCTTCCACACTGGAGCTCCTGGAGAGCAGGCAGGGCTTTCTCTCACTGCATGCTCTGTGCAGTGTACACGCAAAGGAGCCAGACACGGGGGAGCAGCAGCAGGCCTCCTGCATACACAGGTGGTATTAGTCACCCAGGGGATGGATACACTGGGGCTCCTGTGCTACCAGACCTGGCCCACCCAGCCAGAAAGCTTTGGCATTCTTTTGCTCCAAAACAGCATTCATTTTTTGCTGCTACATCTGCGGCCATAACAGGAGAGAGCGACAACAAACCCAGGAAGGTGAGCAGAATAAACGCCATAAATTCAAAACACAGAGGATGCAGAGCGTGGCCTGCTTCAGAATGCTTCCTCCCACGGAGAAGGGGATAACAACAACAAGCACCTAAAAATCCCTCTGCTGACGCCACAGCCATTTATCAATAGCGCACTTTTCCTCCAGGAACACAGAGTAGGCTGTGAAATGCAACCACCTCTCGAGTGCTTGTCTGCAGAGCATCACAGACCATAGCAACAGCACAATCCGGAAAACACTGACTTAGAGTTAAAGCAGGGGAGGTATTCTGACAGAACAGCTGCCTGACAGCAATGAAAACAAGGGTGCGGAGCTGAGAGAGCATTCACATATGTAACCCCCAAAAATTCCCTCTGTGCACCTGTGTGCTCAGGACCACCTGAGCCTGCCTGAAGAGCAGCTTTTCTAGACAGACAGCTCTCATTCCCATGATTTGCTGATATTTTAGTATCATCCTAAAATGACAACCTTTGTGATTTGTTAACCAGGGGTTCCCGCTAGCTTTTGCGAGGCACTAAATGGTTAATCTCAGCGCAGAAGGCTTTAGAGCCAGGGAGATCACAGGTAAAATGGCCACAGGAAATACCTAATGAATTTCTCTGCATGGGTACTCCCATCAGCTCATTCCCATGAGGGCATCTGCAGCTCAGCAGCAACTTCCTCACTGAAGAGCTATTGGTAGGAATTCAAAGTCAAACTGGAATTGTAGGTGAACAAGAGGGGTGGCCTGGAGTTGTGCTCACAGCCTTCAGAGGAGGAGACCCTCTGAATGGGGGGGAGTGGGGAGTCAATGTTTTTGACCTGCCATTCCCAAAGCTTCATTTTAATCTCTGATTAGCAAGCATACCAATTGCTGCAGGGTCCAGGCAGGGCAGAAACACAGCCAAGTGCTTTTGCGCAGCACAAAAGAGGAGACGTCCCTGCAGCAGCCATCGCAGGGTGAGCACAGCTGAATGGGAAGATTGTTCGACTCTCCTTTTCACCTCTTGTTGATTGTGCCCTAGCATCTCCTGCAAAACCGGGACAATGCAGCTGTGTCCATCGCTACTGTAATCCATTCTAAGGTTTACCATGTGTGTAACGAGGCCTTCATAATAACATTCAGTCATAATTACTACCAGTGTCAGGGGAACCATATACAGCTGTATAAGCAAATGAAAGAATGAGTCCCTTAATACATATTTAATAGGCTGTAAAATAGCCTCGCACAACCCAGTATTAGAGTTTGTCTACTTTCACTCTCTTCAACTCAAGTACAATAGGCTAAGACAGTTCTCCAGACACCTCGAAACAGCTACTACCCACTGCTCCTGCAGAAAAAGAATCAAGTTAATGGCTACAGACAGCATTTACTCAGGTTTGTTCATCTTCAATATTACTAGCTCATAAATCATGGTAATGTAACTCTTGCGCATCTCAGATACAACAATAAAGAGGCTACATGAAAATTTCAACTAAAAGGCATGTGCAATGATCACTGACAGAAATGCCACATATTGACTTGATGATTAATTTCTAGCTGCTGTCATATTTTCTGCAGAATCAAACTGTTACTATTGCCTTCCACCTTCTCTACACACCAAGAAATAAAGTGGGTAAAGCAAAAAACAGGAGAAAAAGGATCCTTTGGAGTCAGTTCCCTGCCTGAACACTCCCCTCCCAAACTATTAACCTAAAATAGTATTAAAAGAAATATTAAAGCAGCAACACTTTGGTAAAATACGTTGTATCTCAAATTAGGCCAAGAAGGTAAAAGGAATGCGAAGGCAGAGCACAATGCTGGACATGACCCTCCTCTCCCAGGTACCAAGTGATGGAACAAGAAGAAATGACCTCAAGTTGTGCAAGGGGAGGTTTATATTGGATATTCGGAAAAAGTTCTTCCCCAGAAGGGTTGACAAAGCCTGGTACAGGAATCACCATCCCTGGGGGTATTTAAGAGACATATGCACATGGCACTTAGGGACATGGTTTAGTGGTGGACTTGGCAGCGTTAGGTTAAAGGCTGAACTTCATCTTAAGGGTCTTTTCCAACCTAAATGATCCTACGATTCTATGAAACACAAGTGGTAAACAAACAAGTCTGCACACTTGAATTTATTTAATGCATTTACATGTATTACATGTATTCCTCTTCTTACTAAAGGCAACATTTGAAGTATCAGGAATGAGCTTTTACTGCAGACTACAGTCCTGAGTGCAGCGGTTTAATTTGATCACAGAAGAAGAATATACAGCTAAAGGAACTTTGTTTTTGGAAACACCACCACCTCTCAGAAGAATACAGATCCACATAAAACCTTTTAGAGTCTATCCAAATTTGTACTTATTTTGACAGCAGACATAGGATCTCAATACACAATTTTCAAGTGCCATCTAGTGGTTATTTTCATTTCATTTGGCTATTTAAAAACAACTTCCCCCATTTTTTAAATTAAAAGAAAGAGAAAAAGGTTTGGTTTTACTATCACATAGTGTTATTTCACTATGCAACTCTTGGTCCTACAATGGTAAGTATATAGTTAAATTAAGCCTAACTTTAAGCATTCTGATGGCCTGAATTTAGGCCAAAAGACAGGTGATTTCAGCACTAAGGAATTAAAACAGAAGAGGGGAAAATATCTTATCCAAAGAAACAACAGAAGGCACAAATGCCAGTTTGTTATTTAGAGCTTTTTCAGCACAATTTAATGACTTACCATGACAACATTCTGATATATTAAAGTCCGTAAGTCATTAGGGCCTTAAGTGAGTGTATGAGAAAATCCTGGAGAACAAAGCATGTTTTAAGCATTTCTCACAGCAGATAAAGCCAAAAATCCACCATGCCATATCAAGAGGTTTCTGGTTTATACTCCACCCAACCTGTGATCTTACACAGGCCCCAAACTTTGATGTTCAGACCTAAGTTTGGTGACTTAACATGTTTGTCTCATAATGGGAACAACTACTTCAGGTCTTCTGTCTCCTACCTCAAATATCCTCTTATTCTCCAAGTACAAGGAACTGGGCTGACTATGCACCCTGAAAAATGGTTAAACCTTTGTGCCCAAGGTAGGCATCAAACCTGTGGCGCACGCCATTCAGACAAGCTGTGTGAAACATATAGAGCACATCAAATCCTGGATTCAGTGTACGTGAAAAAGACACATATGTGCTTGTATCTCCATTTGGAAATCTCCAGACACAAATACAGAAGTCTGTGTCAGGCAGCCAACCAACATCTGGGCTTCTTTATAGTGGACTTCTGAGAGCCTAAAAGGAAGATGTTCTTCTACTCGTGTAACATACTTTAATACAGCTACAACAATATACATATAATTTTGTGTCTATCTCTACAGAGAAAGTATTTGAACACAGAATTTGAGACAGAGCCGAAGTCAAAACCATACCCTTGCCAAATATCATCACGCACTATTTTTTTCCTTAAAGACTTGTCAGCTACCTTGCTGTGGCAGAATCAAATTTACTGTGGAAAAACTATCAAATAAATGCTTAGCTCCCATTCCTTCTGTCGTGAACCCAGCAGATTTCCCAGCACTTAATAAAAGGTGGGAACATTGATATCTTCCCGATTTTTCCACTTAGGAAAGAATCTGAAAGAGGTGAAATCTCATGCAAAAAAAAAAAAAAGGTCAGAAACAAATCCATGGTCAAAGTGGGAACGAGAGCCTGTATCTCTGATCCCAGCCCCTGCCCCATCCTGTCAGCCCTCCCCTCCAGCAGACAGAAGATGAAGAAACTGAACACTTCCACATTCAGACATCTTCTTGTGTGCTTGTTAGGTAGGTAACTACAGAGATACGGAACAGCTCTCAGCAAGGCACACTTTAGATGTACCTCAGCTCCCGACGGGCCTCTGTGGACCCGCAGAATTCAGCCAGTGAAGCACGCATGCATGTACCGCTTTGCAGGCACACACTGCTGCCCGTGCACTGCATATCCTGTGCTAACCCACCCCCTGTGCAGCTGATTGCTACTGTTCACGTGCATCAGAGCCTCAGAAAGCAAGGGGCATCACCCCAGCATCACAATGTCACCCTCAAAAGGGTGGTCAGGCATTGAAACAGGCTTCCCAGGGCACTGGTGGTATCACTGTCCCTGGAAGTGTTCAAACCCTGTCTAGATGAGCCCCTTAGCGACAGGGTTTACTTGTGGACTTGGCAGTCCTGCAGTAAAGGTTGGACTTGATGATCTTAAAGGGCTTTTCCAACCTATTTGATTCTATGATTCTATGACTGAGGGGTTTACTGGACAACCTGAATTAATTGTGCTGATAAATCACTACATGGACAAACCTGTAAGCATTTCACTTAAGACCTGAGCACTGTCTCTCATTTGTAATGCATATAAAGCCCTTAAACACACCATGGAACATGTTTATCTGATTTGGGGCTTATCCAACATTCTCAGCTTAATAATCCACATACAGGTCCTGGAAAATTTATAGCATAATGCAACTACCTCTGGGCAATAACATAAAAAGCAGTGCAAATATTTGGAGATGCAGGAAATCACAAAGCTGGCCCTGAATACAAGAACAGGGCATATACAATGCCAGAAAGAGTGGTAATATTTCATAACACACAGATTGAAGAAAAGGAATAAACAGTGTTACTTAAAAAACCCTCAGAAGGAAAACTTATCTCATTGCATATCTAGCCTTACAAAGGCAGGCTCAGCTATTCAGCACATTAAACTTCCCTTTTAACATCTATCAAAATAATCAAAATCATTTAAGTCCCATAGTTCCATATCTCACTGCATAAACTGTTGCACTTCACTATTCAATTAATCCATTAAATTAAAAGGTACATTTAATTTGGAAGGCATAGGTGGTGAGGCACTAGAACAGGCTGACCAGAGAAGCTGCGGATGCCTCATCCCTGGCAGTGTTCAAGGCCAGGCTGGATGGTGGTTTGAGTAACCTGGTCTAGCGGAAGGTGTCATATGTCAAATGAACCCATATTTAATAGTTGGCATTTCACTGTAGTGTTATAGCTACATTCTGTTGAAGCTCAATGGATGTTGGGCATGAAAGATTTCAAGCTCTTGGAAGAAAGCAAGCTACCAAGAAAATCTGTGCTTTGCCAGGGAGACAGCTTTATGCCATAAGACATCCCTTTCAGAGTTTTTCCCTAAAACATCTTGCTGTCACGTAAGCTTCAATCAGAAGCAAGCAGGGCTGTAGACAATGCTCCCATTCTGAAGCCATATGCACGCTCACTAATGTCGCAAAAATGCATCATCACCACCTCGAGTTCTGCTGCACAGAACAGTCTCTTTTAAGGAGAAAGAAATGGCTTATTTTTAATTCATGGGAAGACAATCACATGATTCAGCAATGTCCACTTCAAAAGACCTACAGCTACGAAAATCTGACATGAGCCACGTATGAGGGATTTAGGGCAAGTATTTTCACATTGTCCCTCTTCAAACTAGACAATATCATTATTAATTTCCGTGCACTAACAAACATTACTTGGAGAAAAGCCCAACATTTAAGACGTAGCACCCAAAGGTCTCTAGTCCTGCTCAAGGCAGGCCTGGCTTCAAAGCTGCATCACTCTGCTCAGGAGCCTTCCCAGGGATGAAGAACCCACCACCACTTCTAGTACCTGCTCCACCATCCTCACAATGGCAGGTATTCTTCCTTTTGCTGAACCAGCATTTCCCCTGCTGCAACTTGTGACTACTGCCTCTTGCCTCTCCTTTAACTGTGCATCTTTAAGCAGAGTCCAGCTCCACCTTCTTCATAGCTGTCCTACAGGCAGTTAGCATCAACTGGACTCCTCACTCAGCCTTCTCAGCCAGAACACAACCAGCTCTTGCAACCACCTCGGTCCTCAGCTGTGCTCCCTCTTGTCTTGGGGTCCACAGTCTCAGAAGTGCAAAGCAGAACAGGAAAACCCCTTCTCTCAACCTGCTGGCTATGTTCTGGCCTTCAGTTTTCTGTTGTGGCTACAGGGTCATGCGGCCAAGTCCCATTCAATTTATTGCACATTAGGATCCCCATGTCTTCCCTGCAAAGCTGTTTTCAACCCTTCTTTTTGTTCAACTTCATGGGCTTCCTGTTAGCCCATTCCAACTTTCTTAAGTCCCTCCGAATGGCAGCTCTGCCTCTCTGCATACCCACTACTTCCACCAATTTGGTGTCACGTCTGACTTGCTGAGGATGCACTCTATCCCATCATTTCTATCATTAATGGAAATATTAACACTGGCTGCCAGGGAATACCACCAGTAATTCCCTGGCAGTTCAGTGCTGAGCCACCAGTTCAATCAACTTTTCATGCACCATCCACCCAGTCTGGATCCAGTTTGGCTCCAGGGGTGCTACTAAAGTGCCAAAAATCCTTGACACCATCAAAGTAAGCAAGGCCCTCCACTCTCCCATTGCGCACACCACCTTGTCTCCATCACATCAGCACACTGACATGGCACAGTTTGCCCATGGTAAATCCATCTGTGGCTGTTCTCAGTCATCTTCTTGTCCTTCACGCGCCTGGAAATGGCTTCAATGAGGACCAGTGCCACAATCCCTCCAGGCACTGAGCACTGGTCAGCCAGCCTGCTGTCTCCCAGATGTTTCTTCATGCCTTAGAGCACAATTAAACACCTCAGGGTCTGATTTCTTCCCCTTGTGTGACCCATGAGAATGATGACACTGATTCATTTGACCTGCACTAACCCGAGATGACAACCACATTACCATATTCGCCAGCAACTCTAAATGCAGAAGAGCTGGAAATACTGGTAGCTGGAGAACAGGTAGCGCAGCTTGGGCTCAACCCTTCCTGTACTTTTTTCCAGAAAGCTACCCAATACTTGCAAATTCAAGTTTGCAAACACCTCTCCACACTAAAATAAATAATAAAATAGAATAATAATACTAGTAAGAACACTAAATCCATGAGATTTAAGCATAGCATGGTATTTTCATTGTGCTCAGAAATGTGAGTCCAGTTTAGTCCAAGCTTTCCTTCCTACGCTGATTTTTTAAGTTTGTTTTTCAGCACGGGGAGCATGAAGTTACTGTGATTCTGAAGAAAGCTGTAAAAAACCCTCAGTGAGCAAGACAGCAAGAGCAAGGCAGTGAGCTTCCTGCTCAAGTAGTATGTGTGATTCAAGACTAAGGCGAGAGTGCCTGGCACGTATTAAGCAAATTCTTTCTAAAATCCATATGTTTTAAAGTCCTCAGAGATTTGCTGTGGACAGGCCAGTTCAGGAAGCTGTTGCCCCATGCTCAAGGGCCTAAATACAAGTCTTCCCCCAAAGTCTAGGTCCCTGGTGAGCTGGTAAGCAACTGGACAGACACCACAACATGATCTGCTGATAAAAAGCTTACCAGGGCCTGTGAAGATGCCCAAGGACTTCAATAAGCTTGGACAGGACCTTCCAATTGAAGTTTTAAAAACCCAAACCAAAACCAAACCTTAACTTGCTGTTTGCCACTGTTGGGAGACTTGGGAGAAAACAGCTGGAAGGCCTTTAAGAACTGCTATGGGATGCATTAGTTTGGCAGTAACCTCTGTAATGAACGAGGGTTTTCACAGGCCTTAAGGATCTCACTGCAAGAGACTGAAGTCAGCCCCCCAAAGAATCAAACACTTATAATCAGCTGAGCAGCTCCTTCTGCACGTAGTCCAGGTTTGCACTGAAACTTCTTCAGGAAGCAGGAAAGGTGCTTTCTTTTCCTTTTAAAAGACTTTAAGTGGAAGGGTACTTTGGAACACAAAAAGTCTCTCAGACCTGGCTGTGGGTCCTTATTAAATGCTGGGCTCTTAATAAAGCCCTTTCAGAATGGGCGGATTTCACGCACATGTGACTGCAAACACATACAATTTATTAAGCAGTAACTCAGAAACCTGTCTTTGTCTATCTTCAGACGGCCCTTTAGAATGCAAGACAACTCGCAACGCTGGACATGTGTTATCCCAATGTGCATCCAACGTTTTCAAAAGCCTGGGGCAACAGATAGGCTTCTCCTGAACCCTTCGGGTATTGATAATGGCAGGCTACTGTGAACAAGAAAATACTCATTTTCAGCTTACTGTTCCTTATGTTCCTGCAGAAAGTACATCCTACCACCTAATGCTATGTTCACTACCTATGACCCAAGATCCTCTGCTGACTTCAACTGTGACATTATGGTAAGGGAAAGAAGCAGACATAACTGTGGATGTGCCAGGTTATTTGATCAATCCAGCCTCCTTCATGCTACTCAGTGAACTCAGTAGGGGCACCCCTTTAGTTCAGTGGACTCTAAGGGCATTTTCTTCCCTGTCGACAATAACAGAATCCTGAACTGCTGCTCTTTGGGAAACAGCACAGCATCTTCATGAAGTTACACGGCAGACAGCTTAACCATTTCCTCCTGATTAGAAAGATTTTCTCTGGAATGTGAGCAGTGGAAGATGAACCGACACCTCTGTGCTTCAATGTTTTTCCTGCTTTTCTGTTTTCATTGCATTTGATTGAATGACTCATCCCACTTGTAAAGACTAAAACTGGATTTGTGAAAACTGGCTCTTGGTAACTCCTGACACTGGCATTAAACACCTCAGTTTGCCTTATATCACAGCTAAATTACGACAAGTCAAACATTTGGCTAAAGCTTAGGAAGAGCAAATGAGTTCTCATCATTGTAAATATTTTCAGTACAAGGGCAAAGTCAGCTCAGAGGGAAGCATATGCCACTTCCAAAGTCAGTTATCTTTAATCCACAATTCCACTGCACAGGCCTACCACTAAAAGAGAAACCCGCAGAGAGAGACAGCACAGACTGATTCCCAGCGCGTTACAGCAAAATACTCAGGGCAACATTTACACACCGAACACTTTCATGAGAAGAAGGATGCTTCAAGACCACCCCTGGCTGCAACAGCAGCTTCCAGTAACAACGCAACCGGCCGGAAGGCTGATCTAAAGAAAGAAGCAAAGGAAAGGAACAGTAGAAAAACTCTGATGCAGGCACCCCGGAAGAACACTGAAGTCTGGAAAGAGAGCTTTGATGCATACAGCACAGGTTCCCTCTGCTGCCAAGTCCTATGGCCTGGGATTCAGCTCTTTGTACTCATTATGAATATAAATATGTGTGGGTAACAGCTGCCGTTTCATTTGGGGTTTTGTTGTTGTCAGCTGTTCTTTTTCAATGAAGACTTGTACTTGTATGGAGGAAAACTGTAAACTGGAAGAGCTGCAGTCAAAAATGATGCTGCCACAAGTAGAGGATCTCAGCCTGCACTGATTGATTCTATCTCCTTTTGGCAAGGTTTTCTGGAGAACCACCCAAAAAGCACCAGAGGCCCATAAACACTGAAAAGAGAGGTGCTCTTAGTGAGACAGATGACTTAAACCTCGGGTTCTCATTTTGTTTACATTATCACCTATTCAAAACTCACATTACTTAACCGACAGTCAAAGAAGTGGCTTCACGATAAACTCCAACAGTCTGGCTCCTGCTGGGTGGTGGAAAACGGCCTCTGTAGTTCTCCAGCTGAAAAAACCCAGCACAATAAACCTCCAGCCAACAGAAAAAAGACTCTTCAGGAGTAACCCACACCTCAAACAAGATTGGGTCGTTAGAGATTACAGGTACGCATTATGGCTTTTATCTTCATATCTTTATGACCACAGAGAAACAAAGATAGAAACACTGTTTTTCCCAGGTCATCTGAGCACTACTGGGGATCTCTGCTGATTGTTTAACACATGTAGAATTGAGTCCTTGCGAATGCCTCTAAAATTTTTATTACCTTTATAGAATGTATTGTTATGCCTATGCAGATATTCCTAGATGGAAATACAGATACATGTTTAAACAAGATATATCTAACTAGGTATACAAGTTAGGTCATAAACTCAAAGTTTTATATCCAGCTTCTCTGCCACCAGCCAAGGAGAAACTGCAGCTGTGCCCACAGATAGGTCAAAATATTGTATCAAATGTGGTAAATCTGCCTTAGTTTTTCCTCCAAGCTCAAGCTCCCTTCTCTGCATCGGCAACTAAAGCATTCCTTTAACCACAGCACCTTGTGGCAGACGAGTGGCTTGGGCCACCCACATCCCTGCCTGCAGCAGGACACATGCCATGGTAGAGCCACTAAGAGAGCTGATCAGCATCTTGGGGCCCTCAGACCGCATATGAGGGGTGGCAGGAAGGCGAGCATGGGCATCCCTCTGATACCCAAGGATGACAACTGGTGTGGCAGGGCTGACAAGTGCTTCCAGCTCCAGGATTAACCTAAGGGATTGTAGGTTTCTTTGCGCTGCAGATTCCCTTCCTCACTATGTAACTCGGTGTTCTTCCTAAGTCGCCAAAGTCAGCAGAGATTTCACCTGGAATAGCCCCAGCTGCCTCAAAGCAGTGACAAGCTCGAGGCTGTATATGGCCCCATCCACCCCACAAAACCCACTCTCAGTCCACCATCATACCCCTCTTCAAGGGCTTAAAGGTAGGACTTCTGTATAACTTCCCATCTGCAAGACACACCTGGCAACAGTGAGAAACTGACTATAAAACAGCCTAAAATCATAGGAGAGAAGGGGCTGCATAGTGAATAAGCAAACAGACCCTCAATACCTTCCAGTTATTATTTACGTGTTTTCTCTAAGGTTGATAGAAGTGTGTATGGAGAGCAGGGATGGGACAGCAGGTATATTCGGCAGCACCACTCAGAGATCACCTTTTTTGTAATAAAGGTGCTATCAGTTATTATTATGCAAGTAAGAACACACCAAGTACACTATCTATTAGTACTCCAGGCAAAACTCCAGAGGATGTCTTCTGCAGTTGCAAGACATCTTTGTCTTACAGAGAACTGTAGACTTGAATTAACTCTGTTCAGCTTCAAAACCATCTTTAGAAAGCAGTGCAATGCCTGAGAAAACACAACTTCTTATTGAAAAGACTGCGCAGTTAAGTAATTGTCTTTTTCCTTGCCATTCATTAAAAGAGAGCAGTATCCTCACACACAGAACAACAAACAAGCTGTGTCTGCAACAGCCACCACATAAAAAACCCAGCCCCACAGAGACATCTCTCTGGAGAGGAGATAAGGGATCAAAACAAACAAAAATCCCAAGTTTCTTTCTGCACCCCCACCCCATCTTGTTTTGCTAAGGAAGCCCTGAAGTCTCAACTGTGTTCACAGAAACCACATAAAAATATCTAAGGTTACACCAAGCCTAAACTCAAAATTAATTTGAATCAGCACAATACAGACAGACCATGACTGAACTAATGACACCCTCGTATTCAAAGGGGTTTCTTATTAATCCTCGGACAATTTGAGACTGTACCTTCCCTGTTGCATAGAAAAGCAGCTTTTACAAGTCAGATAATGATCTACAATACCTATACCAGGCTACGGAAATCAAACCTTACTGAAGCACAAAGATCCAAAATCACGAAAACAAACTGACAGCTTACATGGTACTAAAAACCTCTCCTGAAATGCTCTATGACATTATTCTGGAGCATCTCTTCATCATACGGAGTTCCCAGCAAAGCCGAAGTTAAGTATGATAGGTAAGATTGGATAAGTAAGATAAATACATTCAGGTTTGCAATTTCATATGCTGTAGACTCTACAATATAGCTCAGCACCTTGTATGCATTATTATCTTCTCAAGTGAAGAAAAGCTGACTTCTGCTGTTCAACTCCTACCTGGTAAAGCTCTAATGCAGTTTTTATTGCTTTGCAAAATAAAAGCATATGGAAACGCAGACAGTGTTTTAAAATGGTCTAACTGGAGAAAGCAAACAAGTCATTTGCCAGAAATCACACTTTTTATTATGCTGTATTACACATATAATGCCTGAATTGAAATAGCTGAGATATAGTTTAAGTACAAATTCGGATTTTGTGGTTCTATCAAACTCGCTTACTCTACTATAGACACATATTTACAAGAACTGGGAAAGGTGATTTTTACCCTCAGAAGGTAACTCTTGTGAATTGCAAACTGCTTTTTGACATGATTCTATGATTACAGCCTAGCAAGACGCATCTTAGAAGACCATTTATGCTGCAGCCTGCTACAGCATAGTGACAAGATGCACTGTATGCAAACTCCACATCAAATTAGAAGCCAGTTATACCACTCAGAAAGTGACTGGCATCTGACATTTTACTTTCTCCAGATCACCTGTGTCACATAAGTTTTCATAGGCCATTGTGGAAATGCGCATCAGCAAACAGCCTTCTAAACTTCCCTACACATTTAGGCTATGGAAGTTACATTACGTATAAAATAAACCTTGATTTACCCAGGAAATCATATTAGCAAAGTAAAACCAACTCAGATGCTTCTGATTCTTATTTCAGTCTAACAGCAGTTTATTCTCAGTTTGTTTAGGCTGGTTCCTCAACAGCACAAGGCTCAGAGGATGCCAGGGGAATAAAGCTGTATCAGATGTTGGAATTTACATCCATGACATAAGTGACTGTCAGTGTGTCACAAAAATTGGACTGATTTCTGACGAAGGAAGCCACAAAGCTGAAGCCTCACAAGACAAATCATTCAGAGTTCACTAGTTTGATTTAGCTTAAATGGATTTATGAGCTTAGAAACAGGACTAAGTTACTGCAATTTGAGTAGCTGAGCTGTGCAGCTGACCATACACGCACAATTTAGCCTACAGCAGAAGCCAGGTCAAGCACATTTTTGGGTCATAAAAATCAAATTATAGGAAATTTGAATGGAGAAAATTCAACATCAGGAGATCTGTGGAGTCTGCCTCCTTTACCTCACCTCTGGGACAAGAGTATTCCCTGCAGGAGCTGCAGATATATATCAAAGCTTTCTGCTGAAGTGTATCCTCAACTAGTGGCCTGCTGCAAGGTCCATCCCAACAGAGCCCCAGACTGGTGCTTACGCCACAATACCCTCCAGGTGTCCACATTCCAGAGACCACTGAGACCATACAGAAGCCTCCATGTATGCAAACAACATGCATGCTGTGTTCTATAACACACCTGGCCACGTTCCCAACATGTAATAGCCAGCCCTTAATGCATTTCTGACAATACAAAGGGAGCACAGCAGCAGCTGGCAAGTGACTGCAGTAGGAAGGACACCACTATAGTAATGGAAAGCTATCCTACTACAGCCAAAGCCTGAGATACAGGTTGGCAAACCAGTGACATTACCCAACCCATCTGATCACAATTGAACGCACTGTTAAAAAGCTCAGACACAGAATCAGATGTTGGCCAGATGTTGGTGATCCAACTCACCCTAACCCAACAAAGCTGCTGCTCAGAGTCAACAGCAAACAAGGACTGCCCAGAGCCCTTTGTGTGCCCTGCACTCCTCAATTTCTGCATGAAGGCAACAGTATGATATTGGACTCGCTGAAGCTTAATCTAAGATGGTATTAAAGACGTAAGTATCAGCTTGAATTGGAGGAAAGTGCGGGAACAGGTCTCTTCCTCAACACTGGGACAGTATGAGATGCCAAAACTAACCACACGCTCCTGAAATTTGTTACCTCTTTTAAGTCACAGGTCACAACCTCAGCAAGGGCACTTTCTTCAGCTGCCCACGCCAATTCACCGTACCTAAAGGATCTGCCCCATGTTATCAGTGAACTCCTTGTGCCCTCTGAGCAATACAAACCATTGCCCACAGCTTCCCAGGAGTAAAATTTACCCACCTTCTTCCCATCAGGACTCCTGGATGAACAGCAACTGCTGCTAAACCTAATGCCAACCAGAGAGAACTATTATGTCAAGATTCTGAAGCATTCACTGAATCTCTAAAGCAAAGAAATTATTTCTGCTGAAGATGCCACTGTCTAAAAGTGCTGCAGGCCAGAGGCACCTGCGCAAGCCTGGGCAGATGGGCTCAGGAGCTCCCCAGGACCCAAGCGGTCCCTGTCTCCATGGGAAATGAACGTGCCATGGAGACGCGAGTAACTGAAAATGGAACGGCCGCTCCCAGCGTTCCTGAGGATGCTGCTTACCTGTCTGCTCAGCATGGAAGTGACAAATGTGCCTGCCAGCACTCCAAATACTCTCTCCTTTTGAAGGGATCGAGTTTGAGAAAGCCACAAAACAAGTAGGAAGCCAACCTGCAGGTGTATCCCTACAGCTCACAATAGCCAGCTTCACAGCAGCAGCCCAGTTTCATCTATCAGCTCACTAAGAGCAAAGGATGTGACAAACACCATCCCCAAGTAAAAAGCTTTTTCAGCAAAGGGTTGTAGACTATCAAAACATTCTATGTTTCACATATGGTCTTTTCCAAACACTCTAGCAACATAACCCTTGGCCAAAGGACCTCTCATTGAAGACACTCTGACACATAAAACTACACAAAACAGAAACCAACCTCTGAACTGGTAAAGACTCATGAAGGAGACAGATATCTGAGAGCTATCCCAACTCATCACATTGTATGTTATGATCCTGCGTATAGTTTGGAATTACACGAACACAGTCCCCTCCAGCTTGCCAGGTGCTTATCCGCAGGGCCTTTACCTGAAAGTCAGTGGGTGATGTAAGTGTGGAAAGTGCTGTTCACCATAATGTCCCAGTGGATCCCAAGTCTTTCCTGGAAATCCTAGGAGACTTTAATTCTAAAAGGTGGCGGTGAGGAGGTGACACACACAGGCATCTCATCTGAACAGCTACTGACATGCCCATGCATCCATCAGAATTTGGACACCAGATGGAGTGAGGGAGATAGGACTGAGAAAGGGTTTATCCTGAGTTTCAAAAGACATTTTGCTTTTCCTTTCTCCACAGCTTTCCCTCTGACGGAAACAGTGCAAGTGATACAAGGGCTCATATGATGAGATCCAATTGATAACCGATTTCAAAAGGAGAAACTAACTTTTATAGGTTAATTCTGTCATGCAACAGGGTTTCTAATTAGGGTATACTGATTCCTAACATTATTCATATGAGCAGAAGTTACGTTCACCTGAATGTTTATATAGCTTGGACAAGTTTGCAAACATGGCTGTGAAAAGACAGTTATACAAAGAAAAAGAGTGGTATTTCCTTATGTGTGATCCTGGGCTTCTTCAGACCAACCTCAACTACTGGGACCAGCCCCTTAGCCTTGCCAAGCTTTCCAAGCCAGCATATGGGACCTGCTCCCAGAGATGAACGACTGCTTGGAAAGAGGTTGTTGATAGTGCACTTGTCTGCCTGTAACCTGGGCACAGCAGAGCCACAGAACTCCTATATGTACTGCTATTGCTATGCAACACCTTGAGAGAGAACAGCAAGAGCTCTCAGTTACCCACATGGAAACACAGGAACCATGAAACAAGGACCTGCACAGTGGCAGTGGAGTTACTGAGACCAGGAAGATGCCTGTGCGCAGACACCTGAAGCCTGGGAAGACAGGTCCTGAAGGCACGTCAGTCTAATTCCAATACACCTAACATGTTCATTTTAATGTCCTCCCCAGTCTAAAATACCACTACAATCTTGCTGCAGTACCTCATATTTATTGAAGTACCACATGTACAGTATATTAATGTTCAATGTATAGCTTCTGGGAACTATAAACAGGTAACTGACAACTAGAATAAGGCACATTTTAACTCCATTTAACCAACTCTCTCAATTCTCCAAGTGTTCCCCAAAAGGCATCCGTCGCTGTAGATTATCATCATAACCCATAGTCCAAGAGCTCCATAGCTCACTGTATGGTATTTCACACCTTCAAACCATATTCTGTGCTCAGGCACACAGATAAGGGAAGTTAGATGGTATGATTATTCCATTAGCATGTAGCATATATTTGAAATCCAGCGGTTTCTGCTCTCCTTCAGAGGAAAAGATGACAAAGTTCACAGCTGCAGAGAAATACTGCAAAACATCAAGTCACATGCATAGGAATTAAAACCACAGCATTGAAAAGTGTCCTTGTTCAACTTCATTAAACAGAAGGGCACATCGGTGGGCAGCCACTGTCCTCGGATGCCTGTTCTGTTGTTTAGGTTTTGTTTTTCCAGTGGTTGGAAATGGCCCTCTGCTAGAATGAGAAAGTGTCTCATGGTCTGGATGGTCTGACATTCAGAGCTTAGGACGAACAATGTAACACGGCTTATAAACCATATCCATCGTTGCACCCCGACCCACTAGTAATAATATTATCTAGGCAGCTGTAACTGCCCTCCTCATCTGCTAAGGAAGGACCAACGTGCATCAAGGGATAACATGGCAACCACTGGCCTCCTGCTACAGCAAAGCCTAAGGCAGGAAGCAAACTCCCTGGTCAGTCTGATGGAACCCTGAAGATACTCACAAAAAAATCACCAGGAAGGGCTCATATTCCTCTTCCATAACCTCAGTAAATGAGCGGTAGAATTTTCAAGCTTCCTATTTAGTATGCAATATACAAAATTATATATAAAGTTATTTACTGTACACGTGTTTCGTATACTTCATATATATATATCTATATGTATATGCACACATATAACCCTAACAAGAGACTGCAAAAGAAGGAAACTGAAGCTTTCTGTGAAATTTAACTGCTACCTTATACTTCACAAGACACTGGTGTTTCTGTTAAATTCTCCACTCCTTTGTGCAACAGCAAGCTCCATGTTATTTAATACATAAATAACTACACTGATGTGTCATTAATGCTGCAAACAGTAGGAACGAGGGACATTTCAACTCCAGCACAGAGTACATACCCCTTTATTATTCTGAACAATACTAATTTCAAAATCTCATCTGCATTTCTTTAACTACATACATTTGAATTTTCTCAAATTAAAACCTCTGTGCTGCTATTTACTATACAAAATGGAGAGAGCCTATGTACCCAAAACTGCAGCAGAAGTAAATACCCTTTCCCTACGTACACACTCCTAACCTGACATTTTCTGACTCAGCAGATACTCTGCCAGCGCTCACTTTAATGACAGTTATTAGTTCTCAGCCCTATTACCCCGCCAAGCCAACAGAACAAGCGGATGAACAGATCCACAGCCTCAGCTCTGCGTCACCAAAGCTGCCCACCAGGTTTTGTCTGCAAGACCAGTTTCCGTGCCTGTGACCCATTCCCCTTTCTCCCATACACGGCCCAATGGGACAGCAGAGCTGCCAGATATGGCAGAATCAGGCCTGAAATTAACTTTATCAAGCACAGTAAAACCCCGGGAAGAACCCAAATCCGCTACCCCAGGCTGAGTTGAGCAGGACAAACAATGCACATTCCTATCATTCCTCCAGCTTTAGCATTCAGCAGATTTGTCACAGAACCCCCACAAACAGCCCCCAGCCTAACAAGCCTTTTTCATATGATAACGCTGAATTTACCCGGAATTCCTGAGCACTCTCTTCCATCTCCCACTGTGATGCTTCCCCAGTTAGTCCATGTACCAGCCACCTTCAAGCAGCAATTCCAGCTTTGCAGAAGGGTTTTGGTGGAACGGACGGATGGGCAGAGAGGCGTACAAAATCACTGTAGCACTCCTACACCTGGAACTATAACTGCCCCATTTAATAAGCTAAAGTAACTGTGACTCTAGAAGGTTAGTGCTTGGGAGTACGATTTATCTTTCGAGGCTCATCTGTGCTATGTTCAGCTCAACAGGGTCCTTACCCTTTATTCAATTGTCTTTTAATATCAAAAATAAACTGGAAAAGCATGAACATGCCCCCATAACAGAAAGAAATAAAACTCATAATAAAATCTTCTCCATTGTTTTGTTTCTAAATCATCTGACAGAGTTCAGTATTAAAAAATTAGAGCTCTTTTACAAAAGACTGGAAAACAGTACTGTGAAGATAAAAATGATGACTGTTAATTCTCCTTAATCCTGCAGAATGCTATTAAACACTCAATGATAATGCACGAGGGGAAAAAAGGAAATATCAAAAAAAATTTTGTTAAATTCTCACATTCAACAAAATCTTTAAGGGAAAAAAAAAAAAGCAACCAAAGCCAAACATCAAAATTCCCAAACCAAAAAACCCCCACCCCAAAATCCATAGCGCACCAAAGTAACACAGAAACACCTTTGCCTACATTGCAGCTGTCAGTTGCAAAAATCAACTACAGTAACTACTTCTATTTTCACACCTTGTGATCAACCAGATTATAAAAGGTATTTTTAATATCTGGGCCATTATTTAGAGTATCTACATGCACACACCTGCAATTTAGCGTTGAGAAATTATTTCTGCCCCCAACAGCTTTACAGTCTCTTATTTCCTGACACACAAAAATAAATCAATTCTCAGAAGCACTGCCCTAATGGTTGCCTTCAAGTTTCACTGGATGGACTTCCTAAAGAAACCCTTAAGTGGAAAGAAAGTGAAACACTTGAGGTACCCCAAGAACCTGGAAAAACATGGAATACGTACCAAATAAATTGCAGGGAAAATATCTTTCTTAGTTAGTTTAGACACGACTTGTTTTTCGCAAGCCCTACATTTACCCACATTGTTGCGTCTATTTAGAATATGATGCGCGTAGCCTCTATCAGGCTTTCTATTGAAACCAGTAGCTATACAAGTCAAGAATAGCAGATTACCTATGCACAAAAAGGTTACAATCAAGGTAAATGGTAGGAAAAGAAAACAATCCTTTCCCAAAGGTATCTGGTGTGTTTGCATCCATGGATGTTTTCAGTGTATCAGATCTGACAGAGCCAACGGTCCTACAAAAGAAAAATATCTGAGTAAGTTTTCTGATCTAAACCGATTTGAAGGAAAGCAGGGACTCCCACAGTGAGGCCGCCTTCTTCCAGCCCCTCTCCATTGTCTTAAAACGGGAGGCACTGCATTTAAATTGAGAAAAATAAAGATATTTAAATACAATTACGAATCCCTAAAGGTGTATTTAAAAACAGAGTTTTAGAACAAAGCTGGTTTTGTAAAGGTAAAAAATAATCCTAATGGCTTCTGCTGCTTCATCTCAAGAATACATTAAAATCATCTGAGCCACTTCAATCTTTGCAGCTTTATCCACTTGTCGGTTGTGGTGGTGTTCTTCAGTGGCCTGACTCTTTGGTACATGAGCATCTATGTGGCATACCTTCACCACCAGGTTCTGCACCAGGGCAGCAATATCTTGCCACAGTGCAGCAGCCCAGATGGGTTTACCTCTGCGTTGCCAGTTGCTCTGCTTCCATTGC
>WYDI02022193.1:0-68154 GCA_009867235.2 Psittacus erithacus
ACGTGCCTGCGACTGTGCTCCGGGGTGCTGATGTAGAAGGGACGGAGGAGGGTTCGAGCAGGCTACATGCTTTGTCTAATTTACGAATAAGCTTAAACCACAACAAACTCCATGTGAAGTTTTAGATCCACAACATCCTGTGCCAAGTAGTTCTCTGCTGGGCACACATGGACTGAAAAATAACCACAATAAAGGGGGGGCGGGGGGAAGGGAGGGGGTGTTTGTTTGTAATATGACTGAGGTCACAGCTAGCAACATAAAATGAGAAACATTTTTGAGCCCTGGTAGGTTTGTACTGCTTAAACCACTGGTCACACTATCTTCCCAGATGAGTCATAGGCTCATCTGACTTTCAGAACTAGTCTGTCGAAGTACTGAAAAACACAGTTCAAGACAGACTGTAAGCTGCAAATTCGAGTCAACAGGCACAGAGTCAGGAAATTTTTATAACTACCCAATGCAACCTATGGAGCAGAATTATAGTTAGCAATTCTTTATCTACACTGCATGCTGGGAAACCAAGAACCTGCTGGCTTTTCTACATTTCTATTGTGAAAACGCACTATGACTACTCCGTTAACAAGCCTTCCATTCTGCAGTAAACATGGATCAAGTGAGCCCAACTCCTTCCTTCCAGCTCTCAGTTACTGTCATTATATCATGCTCTCAGTTGTGCAAGTACAACCAACATATGCCGCATGGACTGAACTGGGCAAGGGATGAGGTGTAGGCTCCAGAGACATAGAAGTAATTTTGTTTGTTAACAAAGAAATAAACTTATGTATTAGGAAGCTTTTCTTTCTTTCAAGAAGAGGGTAAACATAACACACATTACTTGAGGAAATTTCAGAAGTTCTAAAAATAAGGTACAGAAACTAATTCTAATAGTTAAGAGACTGATGTAAGTAACTTCATGACAAAGTTTTTTTCCAGATGGAAGATAAGCCACAGTTGATAAAAAAATATTTAAATGTATTATGATTAGCTGGAAAGCAATACAGCTTCAGAGCACTGTTTAAAGTTCCACCAGAACAAAAGAGATTTCAGTATTAAATTCAGTTCCCTTACCACATATAACATCTGACCACTTGTTCAAAGTTGAACAAACTGAAGTAATACTCACAGTGAGGAAATAAATCCCTTACACATTTGTGATTTATTAGAATGATTACCGAAGCAGAAAAAAATTAGTCTGTACATTTCTTCCGTCTCTAGTTAGATGAGCAGTGTCTGAAAACCATTACCAATTATGATCTCTGTTACTGTGACTTCACTTAGCAACTCATACATTTTACTTGAAAGAAAAAGGTTTTCTTCCAGAGAGACTCATCAAGTATTGTACCTTAACTGCAAATATATTTTACTGTGTTTATCGCCAGTTCTCCAACAGACAGTCTTAATAAAGGTCAGAAGGAAAAAACAAAAACCAAAAACCACAAAAAACCAAAACAACAAAACCAAAACACAGGAAAACTTAATTTTCTAAAGTATGTTCAAAATTGAAAGATTACAAAATGAAGCAGTGATGAAATACTCAGGTGTGGAAAAAAAAAGTATATAATATAGAGAATGAATTTAAAAAAAAATTAAAGTTTAGTTCCAGAATATTTCCTATACAGTTCTATCAATCTGGCAAGTGAGCTTTGCACTGTAGACATCCCTTTCTAGGCTTTCATTTTATGAAAGGCCTATGAAACATTACACAATAATTACTAGAGAGGAAAGTGTTTCCAATTTCAGATTAAAGCATAAAAATTATGGATAGTAAGATGTGACATGCTTAAAACTTTGCTTCTTCAAAAAAAAGTGTGCGAGCAATTAGAGGAACCAAAACAGTATCTAAGATATCACTCTCTCCACAGAAATTTCCAAACTCTTACATCCAGTGTTCTAACCAAGTCAACAAAGCTAAACCTATTCCAATCAAGTTTCAGGCTCATGGTCTCATACCAGATGCTTTGTTACAGTCAGACTAAGAGCTGTGAATTAATCAAAGGACAATCACGCACTTCAAAGTTTTCATAAAATAAACAAAGAATTGTGAAGCTGTTAGTAGCAAATCCACAGTTAAGACTGAACTAAGCTTCTATAAAAATGACAACATCAGTTTGAACAATCTTCAATCACTTTCCACTTCATCATTTAGAAGGCAGCTAGAATTTTAATACACAGTTTCCAACAGAGATGTCTCAGCTTCTTCATTTTTGATGGCTTGGTTGTGTTGTTTTTTTTTCCCCTTCGCTACTCGCATTATTTTCACTCCCTGAGAACAAGTCAACAGAACTGTCTGTATTTAGAGCATCTGAATCCTGGAGGCACTAAAAAGATTCCATCAAAGACAAGGGTATCACAGTGCTGGCAGAGTTCAAACACAATGCTTTTGACTTTCCCTACATCAATGACCTTTCAGTTTTCAAAGAACATCATATGTTCTTGAGAATGTCGTATTTACACCCTGACATCTGTGTCATTCACAAGTCACCAATAACCAGATAGGCAATTTACCAAAGCCTGAAATATAAAGAATTTCTGGCACACTAAATTATGTGCACTGTGAGTGGTTAAAAGCTGGACTTGAAAACGAATGTGGTGGAGAACTGAGGAACTGCCAGTACAACTGAGTGTGGACAGCAAAGCACAGAAGGGGCTGTAAGCAAACTGCCTGGCTGGTTCTTTCTGTCACAGGAAACCCACTTGAGCAACTTTTCAGTTAAGATGTTTCTTATGTGCCTGAAACAACAAATGCATAAAGAAGAAAGGCACGAAATAAGCAGCAGAATCCTTACCCACTCCAGAATACGCATGCTATCTTAAAATTCTATCCAACAAAAAGCAGAAAACTTCAACAACGTTTATCTCAAAATGTTGTTCCTATGATTTCTCTACTGTAGAGTGTCCCTCCCCCTTTTTTTTTTATTTCTTCTTTTCTTTCACACTCTGCTGTCACTTGCTTTCAAGATATTTCAAGCTTCCTTAGTACTGTAAGTAAACAAGAAAATGGTACTTACTAAGCATATTTATGTTGAATTATAATTACTTGACATTATAGATACAGAAATGAAATCATGCTCCTCACACTGAAGAAACTACTGCAGACGTTAGAAAAGTCACTGAAAGAAACAGAGCATCTGACCACCTTTCAGTCTAGACTGCATGTTCTTTGTCAAAGTAACTACTGTCTTAAGAGCCAAGCACACTGACGCGGCTTTCAAAAATGGACTACCAGTTAATCTGAAGGCAGGAGGCAATAATCAAAGGGAAAAACACTTCTCCAAAAAAAGGTATCATCACTGACCTTTGCAATAGCAACCGCTTGCTGAGGGTAATATATGGAGGTACCAATACCCATGAGACCCGTGGGATACACTAGCTTCTTTATTTTTGAGCCTGTTTCATGACAAAAAAAAAAAGGAAAACTTTGTTAGAGTATATGTTAGCTATGACAGCCAAATGGTCCTAACCTTTTATTTATAATCAAATCAATTTCATTAAATACAGTTTAGCATATTTTCTGCTCAGTGATACTGGTTTCTTAAGAAACACGATTACTCTGATGAGCAATTATTCTTTTAACATTCATAAGTGAATAACTTTATTAACATATTCCTATAGTGAAAAGTACCTTACAACTCTATTTACTGTAGGAATACATAATTTATTTTATACTGAAGTAGAATACTGAATAATGAAATAGAAGCCACACTTTAAGAAATATTTAAGAGAATTATAGCAACTGATACTCGTTTCTAAATTAAAAGGAAAAACTCAGGCAGAAAAAAAGTTAGGGTATCATTCTTTTGATACATCAAGCAGAACAAGAGACATTTCAATACAAACTTTCTAAGTTATCTGACTCACAAATACTGATTCTCCCACAGCCGCTCTTACGAGTAATTTTTCTTGATTCACTATAGCAATTTGCAAAGCATTTGAAAGTACTTTTAAACTACTTCCAATTATGCTATATGCCTATTACTCAGTCCCCAACTAAATTTTAAACATTTTAATCAATTTGAATTCTCTATTCAATCATACAAGCCTAAAATAATTTAACTGCCTCGAAAGCTCATCCTCTTGTTACAGCTGGGCACAGGCTGTGTATCATGGCTGGCCAGTAACACCACACATCACTGAATCAGTCACAGGGCAAGCTGCAGTTGATCCAGTCAGAAAGGAACATATAAGGGAGCAGGTGAAGGAGAAAAGCGAACAGTACAGGAGAAAAGAGGTCATAGATCAGGAGTCAGGATGCAATGGTTCTGTTCCTCACAGAACCACCTGTTCTATATGTGAAGCGACATGCACATCTAATAAAGGAATAATGAATTTTGAAGAGGAAATGCATATTAGGACTGTTTCCACTAAAATATGCTCATAATGAAATAAGAAATTTAGAAATAAGCAAGAGACATAAATAAAATGATGTTGCTAGTCTTGTGAAGAAGGAACCTGGTATCAACCAGCTACAAGAAAGCATAGAAAAGGCAAACTTCATTGCATCTTTACAGCCAGGAAAATTATACTTTTGTTGTAGTTTCTGGGAATGAGTAGGTCTTCCTTAGTGATAGCTTATCAGTGTGCCTACAGTATCACTTTCAGAGTACATGTAACAGTTGGAGATATTAATGCCTACCAGCAGGCTGCTACCTGCTGGAGATGCCTGTTAGAGAAAGTTTAATACATGAAGTTTAGGAGTACTCTCGTATCTATTCCAGTGCTACTCAACAAGGTGCTTCCCTCCTCCCCCAGTGTAACCTTTCATTTCCCACAACCTGCTCAACTGATAACCATTGGAGGTTGTAATGGATGCTCAAAGTGGACTTGAGGGAAACATAACAACACAACAGCCAAGGACTAATTTAAGCAATGCACTCACTTAACTGTAGGGCTGGTCAATATCTGACTCACAAAAAATCTGGAATAAACTAACTTCTGTAGTCAGTATGCAAATATGACTGAGTCAATCACAAGTAGAGAGCAGCCCAAGAGCCCTCTGAGCTCTGGGAAGCAGCAGGCTGCATGACAAGATCTTCCCTCAAGCAGAGACACTTCTCAAGGTTAAGCTTGATGTAGAGATCCTTAGTCCTCAATACTGAGAGACTCCTTGCCCTAACAGGGCCTTGATAAGTGACTAATAGCTTGCTAAACTTTGTAAGCTTCACTAAGATTACATTTCAGACTGATTTTGCACATATAAATCTTTAGGCATACACGGTTGACCCAGTCAGGGACTAGGATTGGATCTAGCTGCACCTAGACGTCTCTGAGTAGGAGTTTAGAAAGCAAAGGGGTCCTTTCTGAACCTTGTGACCTCATGAAGGGGTCTCCCTGACATATCTGACTTACCCTGTGCTCTATGCAGTATACCTTGTAATCAAGTGTACCTTGTCAATAAATCTTGTTGAACCACTGTTGCATTTACTGCCAAACTTTTTTAAATTGCTGTTTCCTATCAATAAACACATTGTTTCCTCTGTCTCACAAGCCTGCATCACAAGGTTAGAACAAGTCATCTTCAATGTCATTTTAAACAGAGCTGTATGGCTGCATAACATTCATATGATTAAACTCCAAATATCGTAATTTCTACTTAGTGGGCAGCTGTATTTCCAAGCGTTATAGTTAGACCAGGGAGATTTTATCTATACAATCTTTAAAGTGAGACCTAGGAGGGAAGAGGATACTTGGTTCTAGTTTTCTGTAGCATCAAAATTTAAGGGCACTTCCTTTTATTGTTTGGATACTCTCTGGAAATGTCAGTATTGGAAACCAGACAGAATGTTTTAAATTATGACTCCCATTCTAAAAGATTCACAAATCAGACATTTGTACTATGAGGGATTTTTACTTTTTATTAAACTTGGGACCCTCCAATCTTTCAGATCCAGACTCAAGACTGCACTCCACTATCCCTCCTGTTTTGTTACAATTGTAAAGGCTGGAACTTGCTTTCGCTCATGATCACGCTACTCAAGAAGCGGGAATTTGAAGAGAAAGAAGTTCAAATGTGTGAAGTTGGAGACCTTGATTTTAATTTTTAAAAAAGTATTGCTTTCATCATCCTCACTGGAAAACTGAATATCTTGAGGAGGGCATGTATTTATAGAATGCTTTCTGTTTCTACATAGCCAAACACACACTTCAAGTTGTTCAACATGTACAGGCCCCCAAAAAGTGTATTTCTATCCAAAGCAAGTCCCATTGGTATTTGAATTATAGAATTTTGTAGCTCTGTTTTCTACAAGTTTTCTTCTTGTGTTACTTCGTTGGACTGTATTAAGAATACCTCAATACAAATACAAAATGCTTTTCCACAATTAACATTTCTTAAAATAACATTTCTATGAAAACACAAATGTATTAATTTCTTCAAGTAGCATGATGAAGTTAACTGTATCACTTTTCTATAACATAAAATGTGCATGTACTTACAGTACACTCAGTTCACAAGTATTTTTGCTGAGTATCACCATACGCAGTAGTTCTGTGCCTGGATAAACAATACTTTGAATGAACTTGAATATACAGCTAATTGTAAACGTATCACAGCTCAGAAACCTCTGTATTTTGCCATAATTTATTCCTTTGTAGTCTGATGGTTATGAAACACCTTTTACTTGAAGTTTCTTTATAATTGGAAGAACACTGTAGAAACATGCTTGCACAGCAAAGTCGGATCTCACAATTAAAAATTAGCATCCAAAACCCCACAAATAAATTACTTATCCCAAATCAGAACATAAGCACTTCAAATGGTTCCCACTTACCTCTAGCAAGAAATAATCCAATAATTCCAGCAAAACCTATCACACCAAGCCTTGGATAAAATCCAGCAGGGGGGTTTTGGAGAAATTCATAGCCCTCTGAAAAGAAGTCAGAAAGAAGTGCTTTAATGTAATGTGACAGTGGGTTTGTGGTAAGGAATCATCAATACATGCTGGCAATAGTTACAAAACAAAGAGTTATCAAAACACTTTTAACTATTATGCACATTTTAGATTTGCTGGCATAAAATTCAAAGCCTTTGAGATCTTCTCAGTGACACATGAATGAAACTGAATATTATATTGTATTTACCAATTTTCATAGAAGCCTTTGCTCCTGGGCCATCTGCTTTGTTTTGCTCTTTCGCATCTCGGTTGTCTCTTTTTCAAATTAGTGATAAAAAAAAAAAAACTTTGCAAAATGGATTCTTACATTTACATGTTAACAAGAATTAGTTTCAATAAAACACTGTACAAAAAAAAAATCACAGAACAGAGAAAAGACATAGCATAAACAAAGCTCACTCCAAGATGGGAGTCTGATGGGTGAATGGAAGGGCACGTAAAATCTTCCGTACAAAGGAGTTCAAAAGACTGAGACTCTGAAGTTTAAGTAAAAAAGGTGCAGTATCTGAAACAAGCTCTAGACAGCAGCACCCAGGCTTAGTCCTGACAAGCCTAAGGATGACATTATGCTTCCAAAACAAGAAAAAAAACCAAAAAACCACAAATTATTTTGGATTAATTCAAAATTCCTCAGAGATTCAAGGAAGTAAACCAAAACAAAAGGGGTAAACATTACAAATGAAAGACCTAATGCTTGCAACAACTAACAAACACTTTGGAAGTTTCATTTCCTAGGCTGGGCCAAGCAAATACTATTGGCTGGGGATAAATAGTGAGGGTTTTTTTCCCCCCTCCTTTTTCTGCATATTGATCAACAGAGATGCATATCTCATTTTAATTTGTTAGAAATATAGTGTGATTATAACCTACAAAGGAAATTTAAACAGATATACAGTGCAAATAGTCCTAAATGCATTAGAAATTGTATCTAGAATGATGCTTAGTGGAACTCCCTTTTAACAGAAGATACAGTACAGTCCTGCATTTTAAATTACTAATTAAGAAAACTAAACTGATTTACCTCTACCACGCTCAACAGCTTTTTCTAATTTGGGCATAGCTTGGGCATAAAGATCCTAAAAAAAAAAGAGAAAACAACAGTAAATAGATATCAAGTGAGTAAAATATTTACTACAGATTGTAACTGACCTGATAAATAGAAAAAATGCTGGGTCCCTAACATAACTTCTTTTTATTCCCACTTCCACCCTTCACTTAGAGGGCTATGCTTGCTCAATGTTATGTTTGGCATACCTTACAGCTTTTTCTCTAAGCAGTCTTTGCACACAGATGAAATATAATGCCTCAAAACACAGAAGTCAAATTCAGTATTTCATCAAGCTCCTCATCAGGTAGCAGAAACTGAAGACTTCTCAGTGTGTGTAGAGAAAAATATCACAAAAATACTTCAGTTGATGCAAAGAAAGGAAGTACAACTCTTTCACAGGACTTCACAGGAGTACATAACTCATTCTGCAAGGTGATAAATTCCACTTTCCAAGAGACTGGGCCAACAAAATTTTAGATCTAAAATCAAGAACTTAAGCCAACAAAACCGCATTTTGGAAGTGACTTGGTAAACAAGATGTCTGTACAAAGTACAAAGTAAATCAAGAGCACTGCATCAACCTCACAAACTAGTTTTAGATTTATTTCAGACTGAAAATATGCATGAAATGATAGAATTCACATTGCCTTTTATCCAAGTAGAAAAAAAAAAGTTCTCAAGAAGAATAATGCTGCTAATTCTCATGCTGACAATCCTTCAAAAAGATACTGTCAGACTGTGTCAGTCAGGGAACAAATTCATAAGGCTGTATGCCCAAAGCTAAAGTGAAGAATGATCTTACTACACAACTTGAGCTGTATCTGTGCAGAAGTGAAAGCGTTTGTTCAGGATACTGCATGAGGATATCATCTGTAGAACTTTCATTTCCTCACTGGCAGGAGTGACTTAGGGTCAAAATAAAAAAAGCTAACATGTGGCACAATATAACTCTAAATGGATGATGGGCAATGAGAAAGGAACATGGTCTAAAGACCCCAGAGACTGATACTGATGATCTGTCACAGCTCACACATAACTGGCTCATTTCTACATCTGCGTTTTGAGCTGACTTTCCACTACAGTTAAGAAAGCAATTTTGAAAAAGTAAAATGAACATACAAACATAACCAATTTTATTTGCATTATCCTGGGTTATGTTTTTAAAGACAACCAAGACACACCTAAAGTATTATTTTCTTTAACACAGCAGTGGGCGGGGGTGGTGTTAAACCAAAACTACCTCTGACTAGAGCTAAGCAAGAAAGATGACCCCAAACCCATAAAGTTTACATGCCCACTTCATAAAATGAGTCAGTAAACCACTGCCAGGAAATGGTTTGTTGTGTGTGAGGCAGAAGAGCACATCTTATGTAAATGATCACCACACAGACAAAAAATTAAGCAAGTAAGAAGACAACAGGCCAGCGAAAGACAAAGCACTGCTCAAGGCTTACCTGCAGCCAGTCCAACTGGGCAACTAACATTGACTCAAATTTCATTCCCAGTTACGGCCACCACAGGCAACCAAAGAGAGCCCATGCATTTAGGAGGTGAGAGCTCTAACTATTCTATGGAAAATCCCCCTTCCCCTTTAAAACTGAAGTTACTGCTCCTGCTGGTGGCACTTCAGAGACACAGGGCTACACTGAGTAACCCTGGGTTTTCTGATGAAATGTTTCAGTACTGTTAGAAGTTAGTACCACAACACAGAGCCTTTCTACTTTTCTAGGCAGAACAACACCCTGATCTGAGCAGCTTAGTTTTTTTATGGAGAACTGGAAAACCAGCTTGCAGCTCAACAAGACGACTCACAACAGCAAGGATGCCCTTGTTTCAAAAGCAGGCCTCAATATCTTCTGGGTCAGCAAAGAAACAAGAAAGTCATCATGCGAGTCTGCAATACCAGTAACTTAGACCTTGATTACAAAGATCTTGATTTTCCTCTTTGCTCCAGAGACTATTTTAGTATTTTATGACTTTTGAGAATAAACATGGTACCTAATAAAATATGTAAGAAAGTTTTGGGGTAAGGTCTGGGGGCTAGGTTTGCCACTACTAGTGACCTGGGATTTTCTCTCTTCCAGACAGCCATGTTCCTTCCCTCAACATTCCAGTCCAGCAAATATTGATTTATTTTCTGCAAAGCTGTGTTTTGTTACAGTTGCAGTGAGGACAACTCAGTACTGCTGCTTCAAAACACACTGCTTGATACTTTAAGGCCTTCTCTTTGAACACGGAAAATGCAAGTTTAATCACTCTCTTGTCTTCCCGAGTGACAGACCAGTACCTACACCAGATATCCCTAGACATCTTTAAGCTTAAAGTTTATTTCTGATAACAATTCTAAGCTTTGGTTAATTTTCTTTTAATTCTTTTAGACACAAGACACAATAACCACAGGTTTAGTTCAGCAAATTAATAGAAACTGGGTTTGTGTGAGGACAGGCTAAATATTATGACCCAAACTCTGGAAACTTTTAAGTAACACAGCATTTTAGAAAATTAATTCTGTCACTAAGAAAATAAATAAATCCCAGCTGAACTTTTATCCTGAACTGAACCACTACCAGAAGTGATATAAACCCATTATACCTGACACCAGGCTGTATATGGCTCCATAACATGCCGTAAATGTGAAACCCCCTCTTCCAATTGGGTTTGTGGATTCTCCACATATTTAGTCTCACAAGCTGGAGAGGAGTAGAGTGACAGCTGTAAATATTAGCAAACAAGAGGTTAAAAACAAAGGTGTAATTGTATAAGTAGGTCTTCAGGGCATAAACAGTCTCACCAGAAAAAACCTAACAAAGTGCTTACTACATAAACAATGCACAATAAAAATTCAGGCACAGCTGTGAGGCAACCATTATGAGCAAAGTTTAATTATATACCATGATGAAGATGACTTGTAACAGCTATGCAATTCATCCATAGCTGCTGTATGATCCAAGTCACAGGTTATAACTTAATATTAAATGAGTTTAATAAGAACATAAAACATAATTGTGAAAAATGCTTCTGGTCTTCATCAGCACCTCTGGGTTTTCAGTTAATGTGCTAAATGTACTAGAAATCACTATCGATCATTTTCTATATTTGCACAAGCCATCATTAAAGAGTCTAAGTAGCTTCTAACAAAGGTAACATCCGATACAAATTTGTCTGTTTGTAGGAAAATGGTACAACATCCTAATGCTGCAGTCATTAACCACATCAGCAACTGACAGCATTAATAGCACCACAGGGCTAAGCGAATAGAAACTGTGACATCCACCTAAAGACCAATGGGCATCTTCACATAATAAATACTTAACCACCATATTTAGGGTTTAGTGTAACAATGTATTTATTATAATTACCTAAATATATTTAAAATTGTATTGCATTTAAAAATAGACCAAAGTCTATACAGTTGGAGATTAACAGCAAAGTTTAGATCAAAACAAAACCGGTTAAAATTCGTAGCAGTTTACCATAGAACGGTTTATGTTGGAAGGGACCTTAAAGCTCATGGGCAGGAGGACACCTTCCACTAGACCAGGTTGCTCAAAGCCCCATCCACAGCTTCTCTGGGCAGCCTGTTCCACCCTCATAGTAAGAATTTTTTCCCCAATATCTAATCTAAATCTCCTCTCTCAGTTTAAAGCCATTCCCCCTTCTCCTGTCACTACATACCCCTATTAAAAGGCCCTTTCCAGCTTTCTTGCAGGCTTTCTTTTGGTACTTGAAGGCTGCTATACTGATGTTTAGCATAAACAGCTTGCATTTTATACCACATTTAGTAGTTTATTATAAACTGATGTTTACCCATATAGTTGCATCAAAGTGTAGCTAGCCCTCTTTCCAGGGTAAGCTGGAAAACAACTGTATCTCTGTCATAACTAAAAAAGCTGCTAATCATAACAAAAAATATGACAGAGAATTTGTCAAATAATTTCATAGCTCGTGCAGCTGGATTTCCCATACTACTTTGAACAACAGGCATTTTAATTCTTATTTCCCTAGGAAATCCGGTCATCCCTGGCAATTATAGTCACAATCAGTTTAACTTTGATCCTGTTACACAACATAACAGCCATTTCTGGCATGAGGACAGAAGCATCAGAGATAAGGAAATTCCCATACATTTTACGAAACTAGACAGCTGACAGCGATCCAAACTAATGTAGTCTGTGAACGGTAAGAAAGGCAGCCAAAACTCCAGGGCTTGCACATTCTGCTTTGCTGAAGCTGATGGGCAAGCCAATTATTCAGTACATATGTAACTTGAAACTGTTGCCTAATTACTGACTCATGCCAGTGGTGGTGTAGGACACGCGACAGCCATAGCTAAGCTTACTTCACTGGGGTGAAGCCAAGAGACTGCTTCAGCTACTGATCCTGTCATATTAGGCCACTGAACTGACCACTCAGACACATCCAAAGGACCTGAGTGTACACTCAGTTTCACTGCTCATGCAACAACACTTCAGCCTGGGTTGAAGTACTTAAAGTTTGCAAACAACTGCAGACTCTCATAGATATAAAGCTGTATTTAGTTATGAACTACAATATTTATTGTATTTTTTACTGTTGGAGACTGTTAAAAGCTTATGCAACAATGCTGAGTCTATAGTTTGACAGGTTGTTATGAAGTCCAGCTGTGACATAACCAAGCTATTTGTAACATCTCGGAGAAATAATAAAGTAACAGGGTTTTATTATCACTACTTATTGTATTTGTTGTTGCTTAGGCCTGAATGCTGTAAAGAAAGGAAAACTGTAGACTACTATATCTGATTCAAAGCACAGCCAGACAAGAATTTTGCCTGAAAAAAGAAAAAAAAAAAAAGAAGAGAATATTTTTAGAAATAAAACCTTGTCATTTTCAGTTTTACAGGAGAATATATATGAAATTTTATTAGAATGTGCCAACAGTACTTGTATAAAAAAAATACATGGTGTTACCTGGATACCAATCCTGTGGATGTGAAATAAGACCACAAGTAAATCTACAAATATCAAAAGGCAATTTCGGCCTGAAGAACAGAAGTCTTTAATGTAAATATCTTTACAGTAAAAAAAAAATAAAAAAAAATCTTGCACACAAACAAGCCTGATGCTGTCAAACAGAGGGCATGAAATGCAATCCTCAGGTAAAAGAAGAAAACTATATGGACATCTCTGATACCGAAAACTGAGAAGCTGTTTTAAAGGCAAGAATACAAAAGGTGAAGAGATGCATCCAAATGCTTTCATGCATCAAAATACAATGTCTTTGAGAACTCTATCGATATTTCCATAGAGACAGAAGAGCATTGGGGCTCTAAACACACTTACCTCCTCAACTTTCAGCAACTCCTTTTTGGAAGTCTCTTTCTCTGAAGAAGCAGCATAAACCTGGATAGAGAACAAGCTGAGGCCAACAGGGGTAGCCCCTAGCTGAATTACCTGGAAACATTACAGGATGACATGAAAATAATTAAATTCAAACAAAATGGCAACATGTTTGAACACACCCATTTAGACAATGTTTATGTCCCACATATGGTAATAAGTGATACATTAAGATGCTCAGGAGTTCAGAGAAAGGGGAGTCTGGTACACAATCTTAATGCCTTCAGGGCACGCAAGTGATAACACCTAAATTGTTCAAATGGTATGTGGAAAAGCCTGTGGCTAAAGGAAACAGCAGATATGAAAGCTAATCTCATCAGTTTTTATCTCACAGAAACATCTTCTGTTTTGTCTCACTTGAAATATGATTTTCATCAGCTTTCTCAATATAGATACTAACAACATTATATTCATTAATTTAAACAAGTTTGTGAACGTCCATAGTTAGAACCCAGAAGTTCAGCACCAAGATTTAGGAAATAAATGAGACCTACACTTGAAACTATCAGAACATAATTACTGTTCTCTAAGAATTTAAGGAATGTCTTCTACTTTTCTGTGAAAAAGATGAATTACAGTTCATTATGACAGATGCTTCACTGGTTTTGAACACAACAGATTCAATCCAGTCACACAACACAGCCAGCATAAGGTGGATATCATTCTTCCAATATTCAGGGCTTACATTAAACTGTACTTCTTAACAAGAGAGACTGTTTTAACTTCAAAAACAAAAGATAAAATCCTTAGCTGTGTAGTGAATCAAGAATGTACAGAAAGCATCTTCCAACACACACACGCCCTTATTAACAGCAGTGTTTAACTCAAGAAACAGCAGCTCAAATGGTAAACCTTTCAATGTCTCATTTCTGTTACTGCTCAGACAAAGTGTGGAGTCACAACAGCCTGTGTTTTGTTGTGTCAGCTTACAGCATGAGTATCCGACATGAGATCTACAGGATACAGCAGGAGATCTAACAGCCCATGGCCACCAAAGTGGAGCAGTGTGGCTGTGCTGGTGGCATCAGTTCCCAGAAGTCCTGCTGCTCACCTTGCCCTATCTCTGGTGGCTGGACACTTCCACCATGAGGAAATTCACCTCGCCAGTCTGGCAAAAGATTAATCCTGAAAGAGAAGCAGAGAGCTTTCTGCGGGCTTAGTAACTGAACCCACACATGAAAGAGGCTGACAAGCACCACAGGAACTGTGTGGCCAGGAAAGAAGGGCTGAAAAAGAAGGGAGCAAGCCCTCTTCCTTTTCAGAAATAGTAAGGGTACATTATGTTGACCTAGCTGCTTGTGAAACTGAACCCTTGGTCAGACCAATACATCCTTCACGCTGTTATGATGATTACTGACCTATCCACAGGACAATTACTCATAAATTTTGTTTCTGTCCACTGCAAAACTATTACAAAATAGCTTTGAAGTTACCCAGACTGCATGCTTATTCTGTACAGATCAACACTTGCAGCTTTAATTTCTTCCACTGCTTTGCAGATGGAATACTTATTATACATAACCAAAAGACTCCTCAAACTCAAAATCAGACTATACAGTTGTCAAAATTCCTGAAAATGTTCATTTACATGTAGAGAAACAGCACACAAGAACTAGGTCATAGGGTTGCTTTTCAGAAAGACATAAGGAATCTGACAGATCAGAAGGTACAGAAAAACTTGCTTAAAATTGAAGTTTTTCCTTATTTGAATTTATGCACTCATTATTACAACACCACAATGAAACATCACAATGACAGGATCAGCTGTTTCACAGCCAATGAAAGACACGAATGATCTTTAATACTGTTTGCTTAAACAAAGACTTTTCACATACTTTCATTACCAAGATGAAAACATGAACGCCACTAACCATTAATAGCTGTAGAATCTATTTCCTCAATCTTTCCTTTTTTTCCAGTGCAAAACTGAAAAGGCAAAAATCTAAATGCATTTTCATTCTGAAAAATATTTTCAAACAGTGTAAATGGTGCTGGATGTCACCAGCAGAAACAGTAAATACAAATGCTTTATATATTTGAGATATTTACACAAAAGATGAAAACAGCAGAGCTGAAGAACAGAAGCACCTTGGTTTCACAAACAAATCAGTGATCACAGAACAACTTGGATCGAACACATCAACTGTTCATACTACCAAAATACTGAAGCACAGACATTTTCTCATTTTAAACAAAAGAAAATTAACCCCTAAAAGTGCAAGATGAATTTCTCCATAATGTGCTGTTTAAGCTATGCTGCACTGGTCCGCTGCATCAGCTAACTTAAGGACAGATACAACCATTACAAAAGCACTGTAAAAATGCACACACTGAAAGGTTTATTTGGTAATATGAAAGATTAACCATTCTGCTTCTCGTTTCCAAAATTTGCTTTAGGACCTCATTTCTTAATTCCATCTTAACCATGCATTACTAAACACACAGGTTCAGTAAAACAGCTTGATTGAATCTGCTCGTCTTACAGCTGTGCAGCTGCACCAAAAAAGCAGAGCTGACTTTCCTTTCTCTAAGCAATACTCTGCATTTACTTTAATAAAGATAAGGAACATATTCCTTTTCTCTAGTTGAAGAATTCACCTTTATCCTTAGACATCAGATCACTTGTAAGCAAAATCTGAAAGCTGGAGGGAAAAAGACTATCGTATTTCCTCTTCTATTGTTTTGCTTCACTGTCTTTCTCAAAGTTGTTGATTCTTAACTAAAAAACGCCTCTGGGAAAAAAAAAATCCCATATTCATTGTCAATACAAACAGGGGAATGGAGAGCTAAAGATTAATCAGAACTTGTCTTTTTCCTTCTTGCCTGTGGCTTCTCAGTTCACTCGTTACTGTCACTGTCACCCTGTCAAAACCAGGGAAAGGAAGAACAAAAGGAAAACAAATCCCTAATCATACTTTTGTGAAGGCTGATATTTGTCCTAATGTATGAAGCTGCTTCATTTTTCTCTTTTTCTTTTCTTCCTCCTATCTCTCAAACCAAACTAAACCAACAAAATCCCAGAACCCAGACTCTTGATCCCTCCTCCTCCCTTAAGGACAGATATCAAGGACAAGAAGCCTCCTTCCTCTTTTGCTCTAGAGGTAAAAAAACCAGGTTGGCCTGAAACACAAATCTGCTTAATCTCAATGGGTGTATAAAAGCAGTTATATTATACTCGGGACCTAAACCCAGAGGTTCACACATAATGCCTTTAATGACAGTTCAGTGTTGCTTATGGAATAATCAACAACTCTGAGATAAAATCCTTACATAAAGATTTCAGCAACTGTCCCAACATTAATATATATACAAAAAAATTAAGTGGCGACAAAAGACTGCTCAACATATCAATATATTGATGTATCTGACAAAAAAAAAAGAATGAATTTCAAGAATCAAGCATCACCAGTTTCAATTTGACTGAAACACACACCTTGCTTTTACCCTGAGGGGAGACCTGGGGCTGTTCTTATCAGAGACAACGTTGAGACAATAATCCGACTTAAACCCAGGGCGGCCACCTTACTCCTTTCCACAGATACAGCTGACAACCCCGGTACGCTGAAGGGAGACTCTGAAGCCAGTCACAAGTGTACGAATCCAGTAACTCCATGCCGCCGTATCCGAGAATTAACTTTAAATAACGAAATGAGGCCTCCATGTGTGCCTTTATGTGCAACACGGACGGATACGCAGTTTTGAAATGTTAAAACGAGAGATTGTATAGTTGCCACAAGTAAATCCAATCGCTTGTGGGAGTTACACACAGAACTGCCGGGGCACGGCTGCCGCCTGATAATATGGATTTTAGAACGGTTTTAGATAGAACGCGAAACCACTCGCCGAAGGACCAAAACCCGCCTTGAAGCGGACGGCGGAAGGAACACGGGTCCCTCCGTGCCCCATGCCCCGGATGCCACCTCAGAGCGGGACCTCCGGCCGCGCTCCCGGGCCGCCCCCTGCCGGCCTCTCCTCGCCTCGCCACGCCAGACAAGGCCGCCTCCAGAGCCACGGCCTGGCGGCAGAGCCGCTACCCCACCGCCTCCGCGGCAACCCGAACGTCCCGCCGCAAGGCCCCAGGCCGGGGCGGCAGCGAAGCCCGAACGGAGAGGCCGCTGCTTGCCTTCACCGGGGCGGGGCGGGGCCGGGCGGCGGGGAGCCCCGACAGTGGAGGGGGGCGGCGGAGACACGGGCGAGGAACAGCAATGGGCTGGAGAGGGCAACGGTTTCCTCACCTTGAACATGGCGGCGCCGAGCGGGCGGTAAGCACCAGCGGCGTCGCGGAACTGTGACGTTATGAAAAGCAGCCCGCTGAGCGGGCGGGACAGCTTGAATGAGGCCCGGCGGCGGGCGCGGCCCCGCCCACCGGCGGCGCGGTTACCTGGCAACGCTGAGGGGGCGGGACCACATGGCGGGGAGGCCCCGCCCCCTCAGCGCCGGCAGCGGCTGCGGCGACGGGCGAGAAAAGGGATGAAAGTGTGGGGCCAGATCTAGGCGGCCTTCATAAAGGACCTGTTCTGTGGAGAAAGGTTGAGGGAGTTCGGCTTGTTCAATCTGGAGAAGGCTCCGGGGAGACCAGGGCAGCTTCCAGTACCTAAAGGAAGTTACAGGCAAGTTGGAGAGGGACTGCTGACAAGGGCATGTAGGCATAGGACAAGGAAGAATGGCTTTAAACTGAGAGAGGGTAGATTTAGATTAGATGTTAGGAAAAAATTCTTCCCTGTGAGGGTGGTGAGGCCCTGGCACAGGCTGCCCCATCCTTGGCAGTGTGCAAGGCCAGGTTGGACAGGGCTTTGAGCAACCTGGTATGGTGGAAGGTGTCCCTGCCTGTGGCACGAGACTGGAACTGGGTGAGTTTTAAGGTCCTTTTCAACACAAACCGTTCTATGATGTTCAGATACTCAGAGATGTCTCAGCGCCAGCAGAATTCGGATGGGGCTAGAGCACGGAGACGAAGATGGGGCTCCCTGCCTTTTTAATCTCAAAAAACTAAATTAAAACCCACCACAACTACCCTTTTTCTGTGTCTCAATGCTACCTGGTTTCTGCAGCTGAGGATGTGGCATCTCCCAGCTCACTGGAGGAAGTTGGACAGGAGCAAGTTTTCACACTCACATCTGCTGGGATGGATGGTGCTGTGCCTATCCCTGTGCTGTCCAGCTTGTTACATGGTGGTATTAGAACATCAGAAATGACAAGGACTAAATTCCTGTCAGATAAAACAAGCCAAGGCAATATCACATTTCAGTTTAAATCCTGAGAAATCTGTTCTCACGCTGTCAGTTAATAAACTGCTTTTTTTTTCCAGATTTGCTGGTCAGGAATTTCCACCTTCTGTTGTGTTTTAAGATCTTTCTCAGCCCCCAGGGCCAATGCAGCAAATGTGGAAAAAGAACAGTAAATCCATCAAATTAAGTGAATTAATTCATCTTCACGTGTCATAACTTTCTGATCAGTTAATGGGATCTTTCTTTTTAACACTGTTAAAGATATTTATCCTCATACTTAAATCTTGGTCATATAACACCGCATTTCAAATGCAAACAAGTGCCTTGCTTTTGCTGAATAATGTTCACTTTTCAGTAGCAGTGAAAAAATTGCCCTGAAGCTTAATACACCAGTACTTGAAAGCATTAGTCTGAATTCTCTGTTCACATTAACTGTAATGTGTGGAAAATGCGGGTTCCGTAGGCTGTGCCATACACTAGACACCCCAGTTCTGCTGGGTGGCCACTCCATCAGGAGTTGGGCTGAAGGGGTGATTCAGGCTGCCTAGCTTTTGAAACCTCACAGCCTTTAGAAACCAAGCCTCTGCTGCCTCGGGATGAACTGGACACAGGCTGCACCCGTGGGCTCACCACACCCGAATTCTGCTTTGAAGTGCATTCCCACCTCCTCTCTAGCGCTGGGAGAGAAGCCTACACTCCTGATTTAGACACATAAGAACACCAAGAAAATAGTGTGAATCCTCTATTTATGATTTTTTTCAGGTCCCAAAAATATTACAGTAACTTAAAACAGTTAATACTGATGTTAGAATATGAAGCATAGCACGCTATTAGTGCTGGAAAATGTTATAAAAAAGAATTTTTACACAAAATGTAAAGCACGTGAAGAACATGGTAGCAAACAGTTCATCAGGAAGGGTACTGTAGAAAGACAGACAAGGCATGCACCCTCTTACCATCTTAAATTTTCTTTGTGATGACTTTTTCTGTTCCCTCTAAAAGAAAATTCCTACAGTTCTTTATCGAAATCTCTTTACAGACCTGATAGAACCAGCATTAACAAGTATTTTCCAGACTAATGAGGATGTTTAACCACTGCATTGCAGAATTGGGCAATGCTTCTCAACAACCTGTCTGTAAAATCAGCAGACGGTCCTTCTTGTTTGCTGGCACAGTGGTTTATTGTCAGGATCAATTTGAGATGAAATAAGATGATTTCAGGTTTGTGCCTTTGCTTTTTAAAGCTTTGTTGCATTCTCCTGCTGTATTTCACAGGCAGCAGCTAGTTAATGGAATATCAGAAATACCATGAACAAATGGCAACAGACAAGCTTCAGTATCCAAACTACAGGATAACAGATGATAACGATATTTTATGACAGATTTGGTTCTGAAGATTCCCTCTTCAGGAAGGAATATTTATATCTAAAATGCACATGACCGATGGGTGAAGAATGCTAATGGGCCTCTTTCTCCACTGCATTATGCTTTGCACAGTCAGCTGTATCTGTGGAAAACAAGCAACCAATGTGCAGCGAATAGTTGTAGAAAGCCAATTTTGCAGTATTTTATGGCAGTTTTGTGAGAGTGGGGAGAGTGACCACATGGTTTCAAAGCACTCACATTTTGTGATACATTTTATTCATCCTCAAGGAGTTAGAGAAAGAACATTTTCAAAGCTCAAAATGACAGGAAAGCAATGAGAGGAGTGATAGCACTGAGGTGAATAATGCCGCCTGCTCTTGTCAGTTCTCAACCAAAGTGAAGTCCCAGGCTGTGGTTGGAGCCAGTTGTTCCCCAATTTTACAGAGGACAAATGTAAGAATATTTCAAGTGCATTCTCTTTTTAAGTTTGGTACATGAACAGTGAAGAAAATTCCAGTTGTTTATGGACATACAATGGTGCATATATTTTAAATACATATTTTTGTGATCAGTTTATATTTGGTGACTGCACAATTATTGATACAATTACGTAATACAGATGTAAATACCTTAAGAACAGATGGTTGGTTTGGGGTTTTTTTTAACCAATTTTATCTGCTCCAGCATCTTCAGTGCATTTTTTTTCTTCAATGTGGAAGTTACTCATTGAAGTGATTGATCTGACTGATTAAAATGAATGGGAAAACCTCTATAGAGAAGAACACCACAAATATATTCACTTTCCTGTAGATGTACTGTTCTCTTACAGCCTACCAGTAATCTGGTTGAAAGCCCTGTGTACTTTGGTGGCAGGAATAACTACTGGAGAAGGTTGCCTCTGCAAAATGTCCCTGGAACAACAATAATACATGCCATAGTGGATTATGCACATTCCAAAACATTGTCAGAAAGGCTTAAAAAGGAGCTGAAGTTTCTGCTGCTGAGGGCACAGCATCAAGAGCTTTGGCATGATCAGCTCCCGGCTGTTCCTAATGTAAGGACCTATACCAAGTTTCAGCTTCATTCTGCATGTCAGTGTTTTTCCTTTCTTTGGTATTTGGCCGTTCTACATACTTGTGAAATAAATATTTCCATTAGAAAGGCAGCTCAGAGAAGCTTGAAAATGTTTCCACAGTTCACAAACTATGTCAGCCTGGGCAGAAATACAATTTAAGAAACTTGATCTCTAATCCTTTGCCTTAACCATTACAGTCTGAGTTTTCACAATGTTGTATTACATTTCTTATTTACGGTTTAGGGTGGGGTTTTTTTTGGTCAGGAAAGTAAGAACAGCACTTTACTAGTAATACAGTGACAGTTACCTGCCACACATTTGTCAGTAGGAAAAAAAGAGATTTGTTGCACATTCCTGTTAACACATGAGTTTGTAACATCTGTCCATTAAATATCTGTGCAGTTACCCACTCACCGTGATCACTGGAAAGCACAATTCTGAAAGGATGGATTATTTTGATGTTCTCCATTATAAACTTGCGTATATTAAAAAAAACAAAACAAAAACCAAACAATAAAACAAACCCCAACACGTTTTGTCCATACACCTTTTATTCACTAAAATAATTGAATTTTTAAACACCAGAACTTGCCACTGTGGTTTTGTCAGCCTGTTTGGAATTTATTTTTGAGGTCTTTATAAAATAAACTGCTTTTCTGCCTCTGGGAGGGTTCTGCATTATGTTTAAAGTTAAAAGAATGCTGTTTGGCAGAGCTCTCCAAGTTCTTTTGGAAATATGTAGAAACACACAATAGAAATAGAAATAATAGAAAATACACAACGACAAGGGCTCGGGAAAATTCAACTTTCAGTTGTTAAGCAGCTTCATCTACTACTGTGAGCCTGGCTTGCTAAATGCTCTGCCCAAAGCACAGTTGAAAGTGACATGTCAGGCAGGTATGTAGCTCTCCTAGGTTGGTGTCCAAAGCACACAATCTGTATCTCATGTTCCCATCATTTTTAGCATGTATTTGTTAAACAACTAATTTAACTGGCTTTTAAAGGGTTCATGATGATGGAACTTTCCCAGTGCCTTTATGAAGGAAGTGCAACTCACATTCATAACAATACTCTCTCTTTCTTTCTACTTTATTCACTTTGCAACTTGAAAAAAAAAAGAGGGGGAAGGGGTTTGAACAGATTTTTGTATTTCTCAATACTGTTGTATTTGGAGTGAAACTTACCTTCTGCTTTTGCTTCTCATACTTCAGATGGGTCATTTTTCAGCATTTGTCAGAGGTGCTGTTTTGGCAGCTATAAGGTCTGAAGTCACACAATCAGAAAACAAACTGAGTGTTAAGGACAGATATCACTACAGAGCTCTTTGTGCTTTCCCACTGACCTACCTTTAACTGCAGCAAAGGCATTACTGCATTCACATCTGGGATAAACCAGCTGTCTCATCAGCTTTGTCACATTCTGACAGCATTCAAAATATACTCAGTGCTTTTCACATAAGGATCCTATATTCTAAGACAAGGGACAAGTAGAAAAGAGAAACATATGCAAAAAAACCAATGTAATCCATACTGCTCATAGTTTTACTTTTGATATCACCATGGTTAAACACACAAATGTTCCTTCCTTAATTCAAATCCTTGACTTCTTACTGCAGCCATCAGTAGCTCTAGGTCCACATTTGTCAATTACTCCGTTCCAGCACAGACAAGTGATTTTTCTGTTAACAAGTTATTGATACTACCAGCAGAGGTTTCAGCTAATGTGCAGTATAGTGATCACCTTCTAAAGCACAGATGCATGCTACCAGTAGCAGTGAGAACACCTTTTTGATGCTCTTAAGAACCCACCACAACAAAGTGCAACTCCTTTAAAAATTTCAGTTGAGCTGGATACATTTTGGAAATTAACTGAGGCTAAAAGGGGAAAGGCCTTGCATCTGTTGCTGGAACATCAAATCTTTTTATCTTAAAAATTACTTTCACAGTAATCCTTAATTTCTTAGCAAGATGATGTAAGTATCTTTACCTCATTTGCATATAAATGCATTGACATCAGTATCTTCACAAATACATACATTAAATGTAGTACCTTATTTACCTGAAGGACAGTTTCTAGTTTCTAGTCTACCAAGTAATTTCTAATTAAAGGCATGCATTCCTTCTTTTACAGTGCTGTCTCTTTAGTAATTAACAGTGACATGCTGAGCTTACTTTGTTACTTATAACTCACTTTTAGGATGATCATTTTTGAAGGGTTTTCATTTCTATTCTGCTTTTTACCAGGACACATGATGTAGCTCTCCAGCAAATGAGAAGTAAAGCGTATTATATGCTTACTATATATACATACACCATTACATGCTTATTAGTCTGTTACTGAGAGTGATTCGTTTTTGCTGTCAGGAAATTTCATTTTAATGTGTCTAACAATATCCACACACACCTGAAAGGATGAGAGGAGTTACAGTGAGGCCCATGGGACTTAACACACACACACAGAGATCAGCTGGAGAATGCAGCGTATACTGCTACTTGCCATGCGACATCTTGCATGATACAAGTCACTGAGAAATAGGCAGAGGCTTGCGTACTTGAGCAGTGCAGCCTACACTTACCTTGTTAGTTAATTCTTGGCTTAAGCCCTGACTTGCTTCCTCATTAAGCCCCTAGGCTAGGTCTTGAAGCCTTACAAGATACAAGGGACCAGAAGAGCGTAAGATGGCCCTGCAGGGGTTTGTTGCGCAGCTTGAACAAGACGACAGACAGAAGGGAGCGGCACATGAGAATCATCCAGTTTTCTTCTTCCTGATGCTGCCACCACCATTTGATGTAACAGGAAAAGAGTATAAGGGAAAATCCTTTATTATTCTATTTCTAGAAGGCACAATTCGGTTGCATGGCTTTTTTTGCTCAGTCTAGAGTAACTCCCTTTTTGAGAAGGAAAGTCTGTGTTTGGCTTTTAAAAATTTTTCTTTTTTAGATCTTCATTTTACTCTTACTGGCCCACTACAGTATCCATGCAGCCACCATGTTGCTCTTCTCCAGCTCAGCATGAGCTAGCAAAAACTAAGAAGGCATATTCAATTGAGAGAAAATGAGAGGTATGAAGCAAAACTCGAAGCAAGATGCCTTTTTCAGGATATAATCCTGTGTTTCTGTGGAGAATACTCATTAGCCAGGAAGTCTATTACATTTGCTCTTTGGTACTGCGGTGTATGTTCATGCTGGTTTTGCACCTTTCCATTTCTTTGCCTCATATTCATCAAAAAACATCGTGTCTGGTACCTTCAACTACTGCTTCCATCCGGGGAGCATTTTCCACAAAGGAATAACACCCAACCTTACAAATGCTTAATCCTATGTGGAAACTCTAGGACACGTTCCAGGAGCCTTTCACAAATCGCTAATGAAAACTGTTGCTTCCCTGAGTGATCCTTTCCATGTTTAACAGTTGTTACCACTTCTGACTTCTGATAATGTGAAGGTGTTTATGCTTTTGACCCCACTCCCTAGAGAGGCTGTCAGAGTTCATAGTGCAGGAGCTGAAGGGGCACAGGGTAGTAGCGCACCAATTGACACCCTCCTTACTTTTAGTTTCAAATGCTGTGCCAGCGAGAAACAGCTATCTCTTCAGTCTCATAAATTAGGACAGTATGGTGCTGGCACAGGTTAAAACCAACACTTCAGATTGCTTTGGCAGTTTTACAGATGAGAAAAGTGTCACGTTTCTCCAGTGTGTCTGAACAGGTTCTTAGTCTTGTTTGTGTGTAACAATGCAGGGTATTACATGGGTACAGAAACTGGACGATACAAATGGGAGCCACTTCACTGAACATCAAGTGATGGCAATTTTCATGAACTGAAAAGCCTGAGGTACCAACCTACTGCTACACAAGAATGCGAATATGAAGCAGGTAAATTGTATGCCTGGTCCCAGGCATTCTCTCTGGAGGATATTGGACCATTTCCATCCACAACAAACACATACATCTTCAAAAGTTAAGCCACTAGAAAGATGCTAACCCTTCTAGTCACTTCAACACATTTTGCCCTGCCTTGAGCAAGGCTGCTAATCTCAAAGCAGAGCTTCCTACACCGGTTTAACAAGTTTAGCAAAACAGACATTCATGTAATTAGTTTTTACCATGGAAAAAAATAAAACCTCCACACTGCAAAGCAAGGACAAAACTAAAACTGAGCAACAGCCATAATTTTGTAAGGTTCATAACTTCTGCAGAGTACAGCTGATCGATTATTTGGGTGTTAGCAATTTTGTACTGAGATGTCTTTGGCTGGAGTATTTAGTTTGTTTAGCTGACGTAAAGGTCAGCCTCACTCTCCCTGTTTTCAGAGCACATTACTGAGCCAAAATCCATCTCTTTCAGAAACCACTAAAACACTTCCAATAAGGCTGCTTATTGGATCAGCTCTCAGCTTCAAGACCATGAAAAGTCATTAAATTAAAAGCTATATTTCAGCTAATCAGCATCACTTTTTTTTTTTTCTTCCCCTGACTACATAATTCTTTTCAGTATTTTGGATAATCTGTCAGAAGAAACAGTGAAGGAAAAGAACTATCACTTAACAGTAACTCTTCCTAACTGCAATAAAGGAATTGAGAATCAGGAGATAAATACACATAAAAAGAAGGTTTTGCACTCTTAAATGTCTTCTGAAACTCTGATGTTTTAGGTTTCCTTAAACACTGTCCAAGGCCAGGTTGGACAGGGCCCTGGGCAACACGGTCTAGTGTAAGGCATCCCTGCCCATGGCAGGGTGTTGGAACTAGATGATCTTAAGGTCCTTTCCAACCCAAACCATTCAGTGATTCATTTTAAGAATAAGCTCTTGGTATCAAGTTGCCATGTATGTTAGATTAAAAAAAAAAAATAAACAAGTAAAATTCTTTCAGAACTACTTGTAAGAGCCAAAGGAGATGTGTGACATTAGGCAAATCACATTGAACACCCTCAGCCAACCAAGGACATCCAAGTGACTAGGTCTCCATCCTGGGAATAAATTAGCTAAGACGGCTTTCAGAGAGGTGCAAGATGATAGCAGAGCAATTTCTTGCCTGCCATGAGTGAAAATAAAAGCCATCACTACATCAAGATAGGGGAAAATGCTTAGGCCATGCCTTACATTGACACCAGTGTCATCACCACAAGCACAATCCCATGCATTTTGTACGTCTTCGGTAATCTGGGGACATAATCACAAGAGGAATACACCTTGGAATTGAGACTGTGAAAGTTAAACATAGGGGAAGTACTTGTTTTTAGTCAGTATAATGCAATTCTTTTGACAGCGAAGGGCTGTTGAAGTCAGGAAGTCTCACAAGTAGTACTAAAACACATATAAACAGAGCCATAATATGCACAATTCACTACAGGAGGTACAGATTCCCACACAGCAAAAAAAATGGCTGGTGTAAATTCAAACTTGTGAGATGACCCACATGACAAAAAAACAGAAGAAAAAAGGAACAAACCAATGCTCAGGACAAACTGAAATGGGTGTGGGACAGGAGGCTGCCAGCCTGGGCTAAAGACAGATCTGTCTGGAAAAATCAGTGTGATAAAAACCGCTAACCATTAAAGCCACCCATCTCATTAGAAAACAAGTGAGGTCTTTTTTCAGCCCCACTTACTGAGCAACCTTTATCCACAATACAGAGTGACAACGCAATTCCAAGAGCAACACTGCCAGGAGACACATTTGACAGACATCAGTTACACGGCAAAAAGTATTTTAGCTCTAGAAGTCCTACAATCTAGGAGGTTTGCCACTCAGCATGTGACACTTCATCCTGGCGTTCACTCCAATGGACAGATGACTGAAGAAGACTCACTGGGTACTTAAACACAGATCATGATGCAGTTTATTTTTACCTGTAAACATCACATAAAGCACCTGTCAGTGCAACTAAAGCATCAACTGTAAAAGTGGAAACTTTAATGTGAATAAAAATTAAAGCTGTCTTTACATACAGACCTCTTTTACACACAGACCTTTACCCTCTATCTTCAAAGAACGACAGTTTTGCACATGCCAAGAAGTTGCCTTGGACAAGGCAGTACTCTGATTAAACAATGACATTGAAACATCAGAAAGAGTTGGCAGGGCTGAAGGCTGGGGAGCGGGGGGGAGGGATCACACGGCCACAAGTATGGCATGAACCCAAAAGGCACAGAATGAAGACAGAATCTGTGCAATACTCAAACCAGCTGTTTTTCTTTACATATTATGAAGCTGATAGCATCAGAGGAAAAACAGAACAAAAATCACCAAACCAAAAAACCTCCAAACCCAATCTACCCAATCTGTAACAAAGGGGGAACATCTATTGAAACGAAGAATTTCAAGTCAAGGGTGGATAATGTACAGGAAAGAATCTGGAAAGAATTAATTAAAAAAAAAATAATCCTTTGTCAAACTAGCATTAATTTCACATCACACAAACCAAGTGAAAACAGATGACAGAACTACTGCCAAAAAACAAGGCCACATATTCCAAAAAAAGCGAAGAATTTGGTATGAGCAACTATGAACCATAATGTGAGAGTTCTCCCTAGTGAAATAATGGAACTACTACTGGAGATTCCTGATCAGCTACAGAGGTTGGCCAGTGTAGCATTGTGGAAGAAAGGTATTGCCTAAAATACAACCCGGCTCACAGAAAAGTGACATTAAAAAGGTAAACAAAAATAATTGTAAATAACATTCACAGCATGAAAAGACTCATGTCATCTCTTTCACTGGATCCTTCTAATACATTTTGTTTCCTTTCGAACCAAAAACTGGCGACACGTCACAGTTAAGAGGCCTTTCCTCCCATGACACATCCCACCAAGACCAGCACAAATTCATTCACAGTATTCGCCCACTGAACAGTACTACTGTAGGATGAAGTCAAGTTACCAAAGAGGAAGGGGGTAAAAGCTACTTCATGCAAATAAAGTTTTAAGTCATTTGGAGTATTAGAATACAATTAAAATGCTATTTTAGAACTCAGGGCTTTGGTCTGACAGCAAGAGTGGCCAAAAAAAAAGTGGCAGAGAAAAGTGTGGCAAGGGACTGACACGGAAGGCTTCCATGAGGCTGAGAAAATGAGATCATAACTTCCTATTTTATCTGCTTCCCCCACCCACTTCTTCTTGGTATTGAACGTTGTTCTAATCTGACACATCAATCCTGAAATGAAGTTTCCCCTTCCTGTTATGGGAAACATCAGGCAGTACAACTTGGAACTTCTGGCACTCTGAGGTCCACGCAGGGCGCCTCAGTGCCCTCAATTCCATGCACTTGACAGCAGGGAACAGTCTCTTCTCCTGACTGCTGGCTAACACCGAAGGCTGGCTTTGGCTTTCAGTCTTACAGTTTAAATTTATGCCTTGACACCCAGATATAAATGGAATAGTGAAGTCAACTCCAAACATTATTTCAAGCTTGAAATGCAGAGTAGACACATGAATGCAGTACAGCAATTAAAACTGGGAAGATTGTAAAATACAGCCAAAGATACAGGCCTATATAAGGACATCCAATTTTTCTTGTTGGGATAACTTTAACATAACACTATGAATTATAGTGACACAACATTTTTGAAAAGTTGCTTAACTAAGTAAACGCTGAAGTCCTGCAGAAAGTTATCCAGGCCCACTGCACTTTCAGTATTACAAAAGCTTACACGAGAGTGTTTAAAAATATTTTATTTACACTTTCCTTTATATACATTTTATACAGTTTTCAGTTTGAAACCCGAACAGAGCGCATATGCAAGTCTGAGCATACTGTATCCACAGCTAGGGAAAATTACTTTCTGCCAAGAAAAGACAAGAAAAAAGGCTTTAAAACAGTTAAAAAGAGGCAATTCTTAAATTATTCAGAGAAGTTTATAGCAGCCCTGGGGTAATCATTAGACAGGTAATCCAAATGTACACATGAGGTCATATATATACTTTTAATTTTCTATAGGAAAAGTATTTCCAATTGCTAAACACAAACACAGCACAGTTTGAAAATAACTTTTCCCATTAACTTATCAAATACATTCTTTTCAATACAAACAATCTGATATTGTACACTGGACTCATGTGGGATACTATAGTGGAACTGCAATCTCCAGCATATAATAATTTATTTTAAAAAGATCTAAAAAAATAACAATATATAGGGAAAAATATTTAAAATAAAAACATAGCTCACTCTTCCCTTCACCTGTTCCCAGAACTGACATAAAAGTTAGGTGTGTCCCACTGAGTAATAAAAGCCCCCTAAAAATAGCTAACTTTACAGTCCTACGTAACACTTTATTTTCTAGACTTAACAGTAAGGTTTTCTACCAGAGCCATAAATAAAAACTACCATCTGCAAATAGAAGTGGTTTTCCCTCAGCCACCAACTTAATATTACTCCAAAAGTACTTGAAATTGAGCTTTGAAAGTTATTTTAAAAAGACTATATAAGCATTATTTGAAATCTGGAAAGTGAAAAAAACCAAACAAACCCATAGCAGAGGGAAATCCAGGAAAGCTGTGCTCAAAACAAGTCAGTTTTTCTGCCACCTGCTACATACAACTATGTTTTATGAAGTTTACCCACACAAACTTGAACTTTAAAGTTACTCACCAACTTTCAAAAATAGAATACAGATGCAAAAGTAGTCATTAGTATTCATTTCAAGCAGCTTCCGATTGGTTTACAAATGTTAAATCTGAAAACGTTAGCTACAGGACACTGGCAAGCTTTGTTTTAAATAGATCACACATGTTTTCCAGTTACATTCTTTCCCACTCTCCTTCAGCAAGCTCTGCCATGTGATGGACCATGCTTAGTCAAGTAACTTCACCAGCTATATATTTATTAATGGAAGAACAGCAGGACAGGTGTTTTCTTGGATGCCCCCAACCCCATTAACACTGAAGCACAGGTTCAGTCCCATTTGCGCTTTCAAGTTTTCTTATAAGTACCTTACAGTTTTCTGTTCTCTTTGTATTGGACTGTTCTCATATATGAAGTACACATCTGAAGTGTTAAAAGAATCAGGGGGACAATTCACTACTTAATTTTTTTAAAGGAAAAATACATTTAAAAGGCAAAATACCTCTACAAATGTGACTACTTCTGAAAAGACTTTGTCATTTAAATGCTGACACAGCTTGAAGTTCATTTTTAAAAAGATGCTGGCATCTCCCTATAATGGTTTTGTACAAGAATGGACATAAGGAGTTAAGCAATATTTGTCTTTTTTAACTGATTTGAATTTGTACCTGCTAAATTTTATCCTTTGCTTCCTGAGCATCAAATGAAGCTTTGTTCCTGATGCAAGTAGTTATCATATTATCAGCACAGAAAACCGTATCACTTGCGTTTGTAAGGCAGGTCAAGAAAAAATGGCTGCAAATCTCATGAACCAGAGAAATATTACAGTCACAAACCCTTACAGCTAGTTGTAACAGGATTGCTATCATGCTGCAGGAAGTAGGGCATCCACACTTTTCAAAATCCAGTAACATACTAAAGCAGCACATCACATGCTCCCACTTGCCCCCCTTGCTAGCAGTGCTTTCTGAAACAGCAGTCTTTGTAAAATCAAGTACTGCCTTCCTCCAGCTGAATCAATGAGGAAAAAAGAATCAGAAGGGGTTTTTTGCCACCTAGTACCTCCCACTAGTACCAACACTTTGTGAGGAAAAATGAGCTATTTTTGAATTCTGAACAAAATTATCTGCTCCCTAAGAGCAGATAGAGCAGCATGTGAAATTGGAACTGGCAGTGTCCAACCCCTTTATAGGAGCACTATGCTTTTTGTCCATTCTTGCTCATTTGAAAACAAAATATCCCCTGGAGCTGGTTAATAAATTAAAATTGGAAGCTGACATGTTTTTGCTGTAAGTATTAAAACCAACCAACCAACCAAAAAACCCACCCCCAAAATTAAGAGTGTAACTCACTATGTCCACGTTTTCACGAAAAGGCAAGTACATTTGCTGTTTCAAAGCAGGACATGTGTTAAATATGTGGGGATTAGATTTGCCAGTATGCCATTACGATTGGGGTAGGAATAGAAGAACCCTCCCCAACTTAATAATCAAGGATCGTAACTTACCTTTTCCTCAACAAAGGAGAGGCATTTAAATGTTTTAAAAATCCACTGTAATCTGATCATAATGCTCAAAATCTGATAGTAACAGGCAACTCTTATTAGCCAGCTTACTTTTATTTTTATTTAAACACTGAATTATCTGGAGCTAAATACTAAAAGCAAACACAAACAGCAACTTTATGTTAAAAAAAAAAATCCCTCTGATACATAAAATAACAAAACTGCCTCAAAAGTTCCACTGCCATGGAAAAAGAGAATGCAAGCTAATTTCTATTTTGTATTTGAAGCAATAAAAGAATGGTAGAAAGTAAATTAAAAAATTCTCTCATACCCCCACAAATTCTAAACCAAAGAAAATTCCAAGCATTCCTATTGCCGGACAGATTACAGCCAGCTTCTCAATGGCGACACAACTTCAGGGAAGCTGAAATCAAGAGTTCAAGTTAGAATTTCACAGAATAATTACTATTACAATTCTGAACAAGATCTTTCAGAGCTGAGCGCCTGAAGATAAATATGAACTTAAAACCAGAGCACCTCAAAATGACCTGCTTCTTCACATTTCAAGTGTCAGTACTCACCCACGACTTCAGTGCCAGTTGCTTAGCACACAGAACTTCAGAAGGTGCTTAAGTGCAGACTCAAAACCATAACTTAATACACCCCCATCCTTACTGTTATTTTTAATAAAGTCTTGGCCGTGTCTCTCTACTACACCTGAATCATGGAAGACCAGGTATCCAGAACCATGTCCACAATCCAGACTGGCCCTAGATAAAAGTGAAGCACTCCACACTATACACAACATGTCCATGAAAGCCTACATAGGCAGGATTAGCTTTTGCTGCCTCGTAAAACTTACTGAGAAATGAGCTGGTGACAAAGAGAATAAAAACAATTTTAAACCCTTGTTTTTATCTTTGTGCCCCAATATTCCATAAACTACATACAGCAGAACATTTTCACTTGCACACAGCCAGCACCTACTGGAGTCAGTTCATCTCTGCATCCATGCAGGTGATGAACACACAAAGTCTCACAATGAAACTGAGGTTTTTGCGTAAGCCACACTGGCTTTAAGTTAAGCTATTAAAGTAAGAAAGTAAAATGGATTTCTAATTCAGTAAACTGAAATTTGATTAAAAGAGACTTGACTGCAAACTAGTCTGAATCACAAGGCTGAGTATCAGTATTTGGTCCAGTCACTAGTGATGAAACTATGATGGCATACATTCTCTCTTGCTGTTAAAACATACTGAAAGAAAACACTGTATCAATAAATCATTTCTAATTAAAAAAAAAAATAATCAAAAATTATCCATTAACTTGCCATACAGCTCCAAATCCTCACATCTAAACCCAGAACATAATTACTAAAAAATATCAAAGTACAAGAATGAAGAATTTTACATGTTGTTTTAATGCCTATTGACTATTTCAAACTTAGTTTAGGCAGGTAGGTGTTATATTTAACATAAGAAATATAGGGTGATTTTGGTCCCTTTGTAAGTGCATTCTTTTGAAGCCCCTGAGTACTGTACATTCCTTTTCTACAGTGATTTCTGAATGGAAGATGCTCAGTAAAGTGGTCTTCATCGCTGCATATACAGTAAAGTCTATTGCTTCACGTGAAACACAGTGGCATAAGATTTTACAACATATGCAGGTGCATGTTTCAGCATCATTTTGTCCCTACACATCTGAACTAAGTGTTCAAGTTAGTTGAACTTTTCCAAATCTTTCCTTTAGAGTCTAGAAGTGGCTAATTTCACATAATTTAAAATAAACAGAATGTAATTACATTCTTACCATTCTACAGTCAGTAATATCTGCAAGTTGACACAAATAAAGGAGTTATTCAAAGCCCTCCTGGATGGACCATACATCTTGATTCAGGCACTCTGAGGTCAGTAGCTATAGCTATACAGGGTTTTTTTGTAAAAGAAACAGAAATGGTACTAACCATCCAACCACCTAACTCCACATTTTCAAAACACAGTAGTTCATAGCCATTAACAATTATATTATTAAAAAAAAAAGCAAACAACCACTTCAATAGGAGTACAAAGTATTCCTACTGAAGTATGACTACAAGCAAAGTACTGAGAATAAACTGTGGTACATCCAGTTCTGAAAACAACTGTGGGTCGAAGCAGCACGGCGCATTTGCTTATTGACATTTCCCATTTTCATAAAAAAAGAAAATTGGACAGCACATTCAAACATAAGAGAAACTCAGGTAAGATGTGCTTTCTTTTTAAAAAATAATGTATAAGACAGCAAATTACTGACAGTTCATTATGAGCATTGATATAAAGAGTTTAAAGTTACTGAATCAATCAGTACATATTAAAGACCAGATACTTTGAAACCAAATGAGGCCTCTGGTTACTTAAGAAATTTGAATTATTAAGCTCATTAAAGGATAGACTATACCTTAAATACAACAATATGGCAGAATCGGTGCACTAGTTAAAATATAATATTGTAACTGCACATAAAAAGATGCATTTATATATAGTTTTTACAGTGTATGCATATGTGTGTACATATTCTTTACTCACCAACAAACATAATGCAGACAATAGAAGGCAGCATAGAAATAGTGGTATAAATATAAAAAATGCTTTGTTTTCAATTTAGTAGAAAATGTGTAATTTGAATTTTGGCAGACTTATTGGTGCTTCTATACAAAACCAGGAAAAAGGTCATGCAAAGAGTGTGAGATTATTCTTCAACATATATAAGGGAAAACAGAAACACCTAACAGATTTGAGAATACTTTGCAATTCATGGGAAAAGCATCCAGAAGACAACATAAAAATATAGAAATGGTTTAATTTTGCTATTTTATACTTGGTTGTACCCTAGCACAGATGAGTTTTATTGTGAGGCTCAATAAAATTAAAATAAAGCCTTTCTCCTCTTTTTTCCATGAATATTTTGTTAAATTCAACTGATTTCAGAAGCATAATTGTGTAATGGCCATTTAAAAAAACAATAATAATAATAAGAAGAAAGTCTTATGGATATGTTACAAAAAAAAAATAAGCACACTCAAAAATATATTTTTCTTTCTCCTACTTACAATTATGTTTGTTAAAAAACAAAAGCTTTTACAACATCAGACCAACTATCAGCTGTTCTAATAAATTTGGTAAGTAAACTCCCTGTACATCCTAAATGCTCTTAAGCATTTAGCAGTTCTTATACACAAGGTAATGTCTCTGACAGAATTCAACTGGTTTGTATTTTTTGACAAATTAGGTACAGCCTTTTGTATTTGATTGGGTTGTTCTTTCTGATTTAGTTGCAACGTCTAACATGCTCCAACACATATTCAGGAAAGTGCAAGCTGCAGACTTGTAAGCCATCCAGCTTGCACGGCATCCTCGGATATTCATCTTCTTTCCATTTGTTTTCCTCTGGATCAAAGGTGAGAATTGAATCACTGTAATGACCATTGTAACAAAGGCCTCCAAGAACCATTATCTGTTTGTCCAGCACAGCCACACCATGACCACTCCTACCAATTGGCATAGAAGCCAATATAGTCCACTGATCAGTATCTGGGTCATAGACCTCTGTGGAAGGACATCCTTGAGATTCAAAGGAGGCCCTCAGGATCACACAGACACCACCAAAGACATAAAGCTTACCATTATAAGAAATCATTTTGTGAAAGCATCTTGCATAATTCATTTTGCATTTGTTCTCCCAACAGTTAGTGACCACTTGAGTTCTCCTTGTCCGCTGCTCTACTGTCCCTTCTTTACTAGGATCAAACACACACACTTGCTTAGACGTTGAAGACGATGTAATTCCACCAGTGATATACAACTTGTTACCAAGAACAGTCCCTTCATGTCCGTATTTATTGACTGGATAGGGATCCACAAATTCCCATTTATCTTCAGTAATATCATACCGTTCTGTGGAGTAAAAGGTTTCATCCCTGGTTCTCCCAGCCACTGCATAAACATACCTCCCAATAACTCCAACAGCAAACTCAGAACGTGGAACGGACATGTCTGCCATTCGCAACCAAGTGTTCTGTCTTGGGTCATATCTAAACACTTTGGACGAAGCATGAAACTCGCCATCTGGCCCCAGTTCTTCCCCACCTAACAGGAACACAAAGTTATTCACAATGGCAAGGCAGTCTGGTCGTAAAGGTACTTGAGGACCCTCTAGTTCCCACCAGACCCTTGGTTTGTGCAAGAGAAGAATTTTACTGTTTACCATACTGTGTCCTATCATTCCTCTAAATACTGCAGTCTGGGGTTTGGCAGAACGTATTTTGTTCGATTTCATTTCCATCAAAGGCTGTTGGTGAACGCTATGAAAGTAATTCATGGCTTGGTCAACCTCATGTCGCAGCTGCCGGGAGTATCGATAAAACTCTGATGTTTTTACCTATGAATACATTTAAAAGACATTAAAATTCTGACCAAGAGAAACAATCCAGAAAATCTAAATGACTGTGTGTCATTAGAAGATTATTTTACCTAGTGTCATTCAGGCAATCTTGAGAGTGATTGTATTTGTGCATGAAGGCTTAAGCTAACGTACTGTTATTCAAAATCCAGAAGGCAATTTAGCAATTAACAGCAACAACTAACATTTTCAGCAGAATACTCATACACAGAATTTAAGCTGGAATTAGGCGCAACTGAAATCCCCAAGCCTAAAAATCATTATTCAGTCTTTCCAAAAAAGCCTCTGCTCATCTTCTGCTTAATCCACAAAGCACCTGAATGAAGAATGAACTATTCTTTTGGTGTTGAAAATCATTCTATGAACCCATTCTGTGTCTACCAAGGTCTGTCCTTGTTAAGCTTTTGCTGAATTCTTGCAACCAAGCCCAAGCAGGTATTCCTGAATGGCAGGCTCTGCTCACAGGGCTATTTAACTGGGGTGGGAAGGGAAGGCAACCAAACCCCCTCCTTCAGAACATGTGACTGCACTAACCACTCATCATGACGGTTACATTATAGTTCCCCTCTGCAAGTCTCCACGTTAACAAATGCCTTTAACACAAGAGGAAAATATCTCAACCTATAACCCCTTGGTTGTGCATTTATTTGGCAAATTGGTGGACATAGGTTTGAACTTCCTCTTCCCAGGCAAGAGCTACCACCTTTGAATTACCACACAGTAGTGAAGTGCCATCCCAATCTGAAAAGCTTCACTGCACAGCTTCACTGGAGTTGGGAGTGGGTGGAAGAATGTAAGAATTCACCTTTCTAGGACCTTTCCTATTATCTAAGTCAATTTAAGCTCCCAGGACTGGTTCTGAGACAATTCCAAAACACATCCCTGTCTTGAACACTTTAACTGATCTAGCTCCAGACAGCTCTCAGGCCACCATGTGCTTCTCTTCAAAGAGGCTTCACTCTTCCTGTACAGTCTGGTCTAATAAAACACTCTGAATTACGTGTCTAAAACAAATATAACCCACTAGATATGGCCAAATCCACAAATTCTCTATCAGATTTGATCCTAAGTCCCCATTTCTTTCACATAAAACCAGATCGCTTTCACACACCCCAAATGCCTTTAGTACTTACTAGCTTCAGAAAGAGAAGCAATGCTCTGAAAAAACCTAAGGCCACTCTGAAATCTCGAAGTGACCACACAGTAACACCAGAAGTTACTATTTTTCAGTATCTGTTCCCCCACCTCCTCCTATTCCCTGCCCCAAGTAATAAAAGCCTGTACCACCACTTACCTAAGGGGGGGTGGTACAAGTTTTCATGCATCTGAAAAGCAATTTGGAAATATGTTTTTATACCTCGTGAATACAGCAGTTCCTTATTCCATAAACACATACTACTAAAATGTTAACTTTGTGTTAATCCTTTTTCTTCCTTATACAGTAATGAAGATATTCTGCTCTAAGATAAACATTTTTTAAACTTTTTGAACTGTTATTATTAGACATAATCTGCACAGACTGAAATTGTTTTATATACCTGATTTTCAAAACCCCTGATACTAACCTACTGTTGTGAAGCATTTTGTAGCTCAAGAGTTAGAGCAATTTGATGGTTTTATTTACGCTTTTTCTTCCCCCCACTTTATTTTGACAAGTTCAACTTATCTTGGAAAAAGAAGATGGGCATGTGGAGATAACAAATATTATTCTCGGAGCAATATCCAACTTCTTTCTACTGTATTTATGAGGGTGATTATGGAGCAAAAAGGTTTACTTAGGTATAGTGCTAATAAAACACCCGCCGTCAGGCCAAATTTTGTGGGGAATAACATCTATTTTCTTGTTACGTATAAAGAATATATCATAAAAATACAGTCAGTCTGCTCATACGGCATTTGAATAAATCATATAGCTTGTCTGACTGAGAAGATAACTTCCAGCAAATATGCTGGGGGAGAGGTAGCAGGGAAAACCACAGTACAGAAATATGGTAAAATACAGAAAGCTTTAGAGGGTAAAAAAATGACACAGGAAATTAAAATAACAAAGGTTCTTGGGTGGGTTACTTTACCCTTAAAAGTAAATTTCAAATTCTAAACCAGCACAACTATTTCACGCGCTCCGAAACTGAAGCTATCATTTTGGGAATTAAAGAAAAAAGATAAAAGAATTTTTGTTCCACCTATATGCATTTCAAATTTTCTTGGATTGGTTACGGAAGACAACAGGATCAAAATGCTAACAAAGTGAAGCATGCCAGCAAAGCCTGGCAGAGATGGAAAACGTATTTTCTTCCCCCTTCAACATTTACAACTGTCTTTAGATCTAGAAACTGAAATGCCAGCCAAAAACTGGAATTAAGCCTTATACAGCCTCACCACTATACTTCCTGCAGCCTAAATCTCACCTCATGACAGCATGCAAAAGCAAACAAGGACTATCTCTCATTCCAGAGAGAGAATCTCAAGACCAGGGAATCAATCTATCAGTACTTTAGTACTACTTCTCTTGACAAAGCACTGAAATGAAAGCAAAGCCTCAGTCTCTTACCTTAAACCAGAAAGACATCAAGAAACAAATACTACTACCAGTTATAAACATCTCTTTCAGACTGATGTTCTTGGGGAAGCTATCTACAAGCATAATCTTGGAGATGAACATAAAAATATATAAGCACTAGCAATTCTTACAATATTCAGGGAAAAAAAAGACAAAAAAAAAAATCCCAAACAAATAAATCACAAAATAGAGTGATATACTACCTGAATTCTGGAGAGAAAGGGCAGTACAAGGATTCCTCGATTTCACTGTTGAGGAAAAATACCACTGTTTCTAAACGGCCAGCTTTCCCCAGCACAATCTTTACCATACAGGAGCAGTACCTCTCCAAAGGCTCAAAAGATGGTCTAAGATGACTGTTAGGATATGTCTATATGAAAGCATAGACTGCTTAGGCTTGCTTGATGCAAATGAAGACAAAGCAAATGTAGGTCAGTTTTCCCACTTACATATTCACACGCTGTCTGTGTGAAATCTTCCAGAATTATTTTACATTCGTATTCAGCCCTTAGGAAGGAAAACCCTCCACCTACACTTCTGAATAATTTTACAATGCTTTTAATTACTTGTGAGTACAATCAAAAAAGAGAAGCATTAAAATGTAGGTGTTTAGGTATTAAAACAACTGTGAATTGTGCATACATTTTGGTTTTGTAAGTTAAAGACCGTGGCCTTTAGCAAGCCTTTTGTGGGAACTGCTGTCTGACATCCAAAATAGGCTGAAGGAATATCTTCAACGTTCAAAATTAGGCTGCTGCCATTACCCAAAAGTGGCAAGGAGCAGTTGATCAACAACTGAGTGCTTACCAACAGAATGATTTTTCTGTTAAGCTCAAATGGAGAAGCTCTAGAAGGAAAATGCCCTTATTACCAACATACTCAATTAGAGAGAACGCTCACAGGTTTCTGCAAAGCATCCAAAACAGACGGAAATGTACACTAACCATGACGAACCCTGAAGTAAAAAAAATGTACATCATCAACTCTGAATTGATTAAAAAATATAAATGCATTTTCAAAGTCTAAAAAAACCCCTATTCTGTTATCTTGCTGAAGGGTCTCAAAGAATATTTAAGTTGGATTTCCTTACCAACCCCAATCTTACAGTAAAAAGGAATTTAAAACAATTGCTAAAGCTTTTCTCATGTGATTTTTTTTTTTTTTTTTACATCCTTTCCAATCCTTTCTCTTCATTTTCTGGACAAAACCTTCTTACAGAGGTTCTGCTGGGACGTAATGGTAATATACAAGCTCTCCAAAGAACTCTGATGAGATCGACCTGATTACATCACCTACCAGTTACAATGGTTCACAGTTGGACTTCCAGTTACACAGGCAGGGAACAGCATAAACAAAATCAAATGTGTCATTACATCAAAAAAAAAAAAAAGGAAGAAAATAATTAAAAACATCCACTACTCATCCCCATCTCTACTCACCTACTAGGCAGTCAACACCAAAACCATCAAGACCACCAAAATCACCACCATCCCCCTAGCTATGGTAAATTGGAGCTTGATTGCATTTTGAGTCTGTGAAATACTCAGTAAAAACTGCTGGCTTTCCAAATTAATGCAGCTATTAATCATTACCCAGCTTTCTGCTGTATTGCAATGCCTGCTTTTCTAGCTGAGCAGCTATGCAAGTTTTAGAATTTTCCATCTATATTTTATGAAAAAGTAAAGCCAAAAATGTAAGCCATTAGCTTCTAATTTGAAAAGTGATCCCCACAAAAGAATAGATGCAACCCTTGTTACGTTCATCACCCCCAAAAAATAATTAAGCGTATTAATAAGCTGCAGCAAGAAAAATGAAATGCAAGGCAAATGGGCTGTAACACAAATCTGACCTCAGTATTTCGTGCCTTTTTTTTTTTAATACAGCTATATACAGCTATTGCCCTATTTATTTTTGTTAGCTGGGCTTTTAGGAAAAAGCTTTCAAAACCTTAACAGAAGGCTGCTTTTGAAATGCCCAAACTAAATATCTACTGTTTGTACACCTGGTAACTAGATCTTAGCATGTTATTATATGGGGTAGATATTAGTATGGTTCCTTCTGTAGAACTGGTAAAAAAAAAACAAACACACAAAAATATGGATGGCTTATAACATGGTTCCATCATTTCTAGCCACAGGAGCAGAGAATTATTTCAAAGGTTATAAAATTGTTCTTAGTTAAGTTTTCTTCAACTCCCAATTCTGAATGTGCAAGTGATGAAACTCAAACTCAACTATTAGGAATACAGAAGCTATGCTACACCTTTTCAATGAACAAAGATGGCATCTGTATCTGGCTTCTGGAGAGCATACTCTTCCTTGAAAAAAAATTGTATCTTACTAGAGATTAAGATGAATCAAAATTAAAGATCTGTCAATCCTATTAAGTAGAATCTTTATTGTTTTCACATATACTAATCTCTGACCATACTCTAAGTGCAATTATAATCCTGTCAAAAAATGTTATCAAAACATTAACCAATCACCAAGTAGATCATTGTGTCTAACTGTTAATCCAACACTGCCAAGTCCACCACTAAACCCTGTCCCTAAGTGCCACACCTACATGATTTTTCAGGACATGGTTGCCTCCAGTAAAAGAGAGATGAACTCAATGACCTAGGAAAAATGCCTTCTATCTCCAGCCTTCCTCAAGACTTACAGAGCCATGGATATGTTTCATATAAAGTGGAAAATAATACGCTTTCAAATAAAGTGAACAGTGGAACTTGTGCTTCTCCCCATACACTTTAATTCCTAACTATTCCCCATATTCTTATTTCATCAATATTTACATTTCCCTGCACAAATCTACACCTATTTTAACGGCTGAGGAACAAAAGGAGTATCTACTCATACTTCAAAAGCAGTTTTTCCAGGACAGTTTAGAGTAAGCAAACAGGCTGCACCTTCACTTGTGCACTTCAAATGCACATCACATAGAGTCACGCACTCATTTCATTTTTAAGAGGACAAGTCATCCCTTTCAGATTGTAAATCTCTCCAGAAAAATGATGTAAGAAAGAGTCACTTAAGAGACCAAAAGAGACCATCCTTACCGTGACTTGCAAAGTTACATGTAAGTTATTTATACACTACAGACAGGCATGTTGGTAATGCATATTAGAAAGATTACATAAGAGTACATATGACAAGCCAGCCAGTATATAGCAAACACAGAGTTTGCTGAACTGTTAAGAATCAATCTCAGATTGTATCTGGTTCATTCATGCAGGCATTCAGTATGTGCTGGCTTCAGGAAAAGTATAAATTATGTTTGTGGATCTCAAAGAGAAAAAAAATAAATGTTCTTCCCCTTCTACACAGAGCAAAGAGTTCTCCTTAGGTAACATCCAGAACACTTTAAAGAAAAAGTGTGGTTTGTATTTTGATGTTGGCTCCAACTGCAGTTGTCCTTTGTCACTTGTCATGCTGGATTACTCAATGCTCTCTAGCCAGGGCAAAACATAAATACATTCCTAGCTGCAGCAACAAATGATGTACATACTTAGCTGTGTTTCCTTCTGCTGAGTTGTCCCGCTCCAGAATCTGCACTGGCTTCTATCTGCTCCCACATAAAATTAATGGGAAGGGTATCCACAGATAAAGCTTTTGCATGTGGGTGTATAAACTAGGATGTTGAAAATTATTTGTCTCCTTAGGTTGTACCTCTCTGGCCATTTGGTAGCTGTCAGTATAAAACATGAGAAGCACTCTATGCAGGATTGATACCACAGATACCAAAATCAACTCCAGAAGTTACACCTAAATATAACGCTGAAGACCAACATGTACTTTTCACTTGTGCTTACAGAAATTTAACTGAAGACAGCTTGATGCTTGAACTTAGATCCCCAAAACACAAAGAGCTGAAGCAGACTCTTTCATACAAGTCTTACCCTGTTAGACTGACCTTAAGGATACTTTATGAATTCTATCAGTTTTCTTATTGAAGGGCTTAAATGTTGTAATAATAAGGTAAAAGCATTTTTCAAAACAAGATACTAGACAGCATCGTGCAGAGTTCAGCTCTTACTAGTCGGAAATCTCTTAAACCAATATAAACGTTACATTACTGTTCTAAAACATTTTTAGGCATTTATTCTGTTTATTATTTGTCTATTGGCTAATATAGAATCATAAATATATTTTATGTATTATTATTTACTCAATTTACACACAAAAAACCCAACCCAAAATATAAACCCTTACTTATGAACTAATTGCTTTTACAATTTAAAATACAAATAAGCATGAGCCTTACTACCAAAAAGATCCAGTAGCCCTTAAACCACCAAGAACAAAACAACCTTATCTGTATATTTACTAGATACCAAAATAAAAATATACACGAAATTTATTTGTAAGACCCACAAAATCACAGGGTCTTAAATCCTATTAATTCACTGAAAGGTTAAAACTACACAAGTTAGAAGTTGTATCTTATCATCCAAAATTGACATTTTTAAGACAAACAGCACAGTTTAAGTAATTCGTAACCTGAATACCCTTCTCTTACTGGCCTGCAAGAGAGCTGCTTACAAAGTCTTGTAATACTCTACTACTGACAAATACTCAAGAGTCTCAGGAACAGAAAACAACTTTGTGTGTGTGCGTGCATGTGTCTATTCTTCAACAGAACAACAGAAAAAGAAAGTTCTCTTTTAACATCATGATACATACAATGATCAGCTGAATTTCAGATCACCTGTTACAAAAATTCCTCTGGTATATAAAAAAAAAATCATTACATTTCACACCATCAATAACTTTTGATTGTATTATGTGCCTTGTGTAGCACCAAATGTATGTGTAACTGCAGCATCAGGGCTTACTTCCAACTGCTGTGTAACAGCAAAAGCACTGAAGATACAACACTAACACCATCCTTCAGACTTAACAGCAGATTCTAGTTTTCACTTGTAAATAAAAAATAACTGTACTTAAAACACATAAAATCTACAGTCGCTGTGTTTTGATTATACTGATAACAGCCATTCGCCCTACATCCTCTATGCAGCTCTAAAATCTTTGGAAAGCAAGAAGCAACTTGTGGAAAACAGCAAGAATGACTGAAATAAAACTTGTATTAAGTGACCTTGTTTTGAAATGTCCCTTCCATAAGAATTCACTTTAAAACATGTATTGTAAACCTACCTGTTCTCCAGTCATTGTACATATTATTGTCTAATAATCAGATGACAATACTTTCAGATATTTGTCTTCTACTGTTTTATTAGAAAAATAAATGCTATCTTTATTTCTCCTAATAGGTTTGGGAATCTTACCTATTTAATGGCATGCTGCCCTAGCTAAATGATGAATCCTGTCTATTGCTTTTCAAATGCACCAACCTTCTCAAAAACACTGGATGGTGTCATCAAACAAAACCTGATGTTCTGAATGATGGTGTCCGTATGCCTCCAACGTCTTCTATCATGGCGCAGCCAGGCCTGAACAGCTTCATACAGCTCTATCTCTGGAAACCTGCTCAGATGGTCATTATCCAAGTAAGACATGAGCTTCTCGAAGCTCAGATATGAAAGGAAGTCAGGTCTGGACATGAGTGGCACAAAATTCTCTAGCAGGAAGGAATCCAATTTTTCCCTGACTCCTTCGATGCTTACACCAAAATCATCCAGAAGTCTCATAATTTCTGCACAGTTTTCTAAGCAGATTTTAGCTAAGAGAAAAGAGCAGCAAAATTTTACCACCTCTATAAGCTGGACATACATGGCAGCCTGAAGGATTTCATGAACAGTGTTCATACTCAGTTCAATAGTTCCATAGTACATGAATTGGAGGACATGACTGAAGCCTGTAGCTGTCAGACCTTTCAAATGGATTTTGTCCTGATCTCGTTCTCGCATATCAGCTGTGAACATAATCCTGAAGTAATCACTCTGGGTGGCAAGCAGTGCTTTATGGGCCTGAAATTGGTGGTCTTCAATGACAAGTGTGACATCAAGAAGCAATCCCTCCTCATACAGTGCTCTGAATCCAGCAGAGACACTGGTGTCATGGATGGAGGAGCTAAACCCTTCCACGTCCCCTGCCATGAATCACCTGGGGGGAAGAAAAAATAAATAAATAAAAATAAAAATAAATTGTTATTTCTAGTAACATATCACAAGCCCTTCCTGACCAGATAAATCCCAACGGAGACTGCTTATATTAAGACAAAAGTCTTCACCATCCCTTTGTTTTCTCTTCAGCTGAAAAAAATCAATTTAAGAAACAACTTAAAACACAAATGTGAAATATTTCTCTTCCCCTCCCTACCCTCCCCCCCAATATTTTTATTTTAAAGAAAAGGTAATAAACAAGAATAACTATGTGGTCCTGCCAAAATTACTCCACACTCCAAGCTACTTAGTGGCCAGATGAGGAAGAAGCAATGCTAAAAAGGTTGTCGTAAATTTTTCCTTCTCTCCCCCCTCAATCTTTCTGAAGAATTTATCTCCGGGGTGCAATAAAACACCTACTCTTGAATAGGAAAGGTTTCAGAAAGGAAGCTGAACTTCCTTAACTTTGGAAATAAGCTCCAGTAGATCTGTACAAGGTATAACCTAAAAAAAAAAAAATTTAGCATCTTTAAAAATTTATATCAATTTGCTAAAAAGTTACTTCTAGGAAACTAAACATTTTCAGAGATACTATTTGTGTGTCTCACTTCTGCCAACAACGTAATTGTCATCCTGTTCTCCCCCTCACCCCCGTTTCTTACTACAGGGATTAATTAAGTGATGAGATTTATAAAGAGCAAAATACTATGGCAACAGGAAGCACTCACAAGATTAGGTCACAATAAATAATATTCTATATACTGGGTTTATTGAAAATTGTTTCTAAAGCACTTGAACATTTGCAGATGCTGTGTTACTTATGTGCAAGCTACAATCAAACTGTAAATAAGAAAAAAAAACCTCACAAAACAAACAAAAAAAACCCCAACAACAAAAAAACCCACAAAAAGGCTAGCAAGATTCTACTCTGTTAAAGGAAGATAAATATTCAACAAAAATCCCCATAAACAAACTATTCCAAATCCACAAATTTCTCATAATGTTGCTCAAGTTCCTTGGGTTTAGGTAGGGTGAAGTTGCACAAGGCAGCTTGAATCAGTCCAACAATTTATCACTAGTCAAAGGGCAAAGGTACACTCCATTCTCCCACCCATTTTGGGGTCTGAGCTCCTGCAGTCTACTTTGAGATATTTCTGGGGTTTACTTGACAGCTTAGAAAGCCAAATCAACCCACAAACATGAGTGAAAACTAAACCAAGGGCAGGGGATGGGGAGGAGAGGGAGATGACAATGATGACACAGTACACAAACCACCAACCCCCAGCACGCACAAACACTCAAAACCAGAGAGCTTTCTGCTTATCAGTGAGCAGACGTCTGACTTGACACTGCACGGAGGGTGGCAGAAGAGCCAACCTGATGCAGAGAGCAGGATATCACATTTGAGCAGGAACGGGAAAAAAGAGCAACACCTTTCCCTTTTGGCATTAGCCAACTACTAGGAACTGGTTCAGCCACTTTTGTTTCAACTTATTTCACCTTAAATTACAGCGCAACACTCACTCATTTGTGCATTTAACCCTGAATTTCCTATAACAAAGTTAATAATGCCTTAGTACTGATAACCTGTATGAAAAACTAAATAATACCAACACATTTTAAAAAATTATGATTTTCAAGGTTATAGAACTTTACAGCAGTATATGGACACAGAATTGACTCAGGACCCAGGCTGGCCCAGGTTTTACAACTTCAGAGCGCTGTTATCACCCACTTCCTCAAGTACCACATCCTGACTGCTGCCACTGTAACTGGAATGTAATTTACTAGACTCCATCAATGGATAATCATCTCCTCTCCTTAATTCATCAGCACACATCTTGGAAAACAAAACTGAAGATAATTTTTGTCCATGTAAAACTAAAATGGTGAGGTGTTTGTAGCCACACCTCATGGAATCAGCACCACTCCCACACTGTGGGACCTGCCGACAGGTTCTGTGCGCCATAGAGTAAATGCCGGGAGCGCTCATGACAATTAAGGCCTTATATTAAAATTCTAAATTCCTGGAAGTAAGCAGCAGAAAGAGAACAAAGCTGACAATGCAATCACTTTCTCGCCAGTATCCATGATAGCACACTCCTCTCAAGGTCACTGAAGACAAAGAGAAACTGACAAGCTGTTCTGAAACTTCATATTTTGAGTCTCTTATTCCTGAACACAGCACAGGCCTACCAGAAAGAAAATTTCCCATCAAATATTATTCTTAGTTGTTGCCAATTCTTGCACAAAAGCAGACAAGGAAATAATTACTTTACTAACTCTTGACCACCTCAAAAAGAAGCAACAAACTAAAGAGTAAGCATAAAGCCTGGCTTTGTAGGATTTTGTTTTCCAATTGGATTTCCAGTATCAAATGAAAAGGTAAACACTAGCTTTTTTCTTCTTTCTTTGTAACTCCTCCCCTCCTGTCCCCAGTTCTCTGATGTTTAATAACCATTAAGATACTATTTCAGTCTTTCCTGTTTAAGAGATTTAATGGCCACTTGCTTTTAAGTGGGCCACCCATTTTCATAAAATATATGGCACACTGAAACTATCACCTCTCAATTTTGTTTGTAATCAGTCAAGAGGTTCAACCATGACTAAGATTCTCAGGCAGTGCCACCATTTAAGTTACATTTCCTTAGGAGATGAACTAAAGACATATGGCTCAGCTTCAAATCCAAGATCAATGGAAAAAAATCGGACAGGACAACTGGAATTTGCAAATGTGAGATGTGAACAGAAAACAGAGCAATATATTGGGGGAAAAACATCAGAAATTAAGCAACATTCTTCAGGTGGCTGAAACAACATATATCAACCTGAAAATAATGGGATCTCTCATCACACGGGTTTCATGCAGGCAGCAATCTCATGGAAGGGATTTCTTCAAAACAGTTCATACATTACTGCACACATGAACAACACAGAACCACACCAGTAAGATACAAACACACACTAGAGTTTTTCCCGTTAACTTGAGAAAGATAATTACATTATAGGTACTCTGCAAATAAAAGAAGAGACATTAACTTTTATATAGGATGGCTTTAAAAGTCCTCTTTCACCACCCTCAAAGAAGCAAAAAGGAAAAGTTGGCCAGTGGAAGTAAGGAGGGACAAATGGTAGAGGGTAAATGCACCAAATCCAGTGAAGCACCGCCGGTGTTCCTTTTAAGGATCAAACCAAGTAACACAAAATCCTAAAACCAGCGACAGAGAGTCCTGGACAACTGGCTTTAGGTGGCGCTGCTGAGCAGGGCTAGTGGACCGGACGGACATCCAGAGGTCCCTTCCAACCTCAGCTAGACTGCGATTCCGCGATCAAGCTGCTTTTACATAGAAACTGCACTGACTGGTTATTTTTTTTTCCAATCATCTTTTCAATTCTGATTAAACAGAAATAAGACACATACAGGCAAAGAAAAAAAAAATCAGATAGAAGCTACTACCCCTCAAATTTTAAATTATCAAAAAATAAAGTGGTAGGAATCACCAAAATACATTAATCTATAAAAATAATTAAAACCAGAAGTCAGCTGCAAAACACTACAATGATGACAAAGTAGTCAACACTGAATTTATTATTCCAAAATGTTTCAAAAAACGTGGGGGTTTAAGTCACTTAATCCTTACTTTCACATCCCTGCTTGTATTATTTTTAGAAAATCTACAGTTTTCAATCTGTTTTTTAGAAAATCTACAGTTTTCAAATATTTTTCGTCCCAACCATCAGACAGCATTTAATGGATTATTTAAGTAGAGACAAAACCAGTAAGATTTCTTCATAACATCACCTAGACACTTCCAAACTCTGAGTGAAAAGCTAAAGACCACTTGTCTTCCTGCATTAAATAGAAGGAGTAAGTACTCTTTTTTTTCTGGCACAAAGCCATATACAGTATCAGCAGATATATTTTTCTTTAAAACACAAAAATACATTGGCCAGTGCAAATACACAAGGGGGTCAAATAACACAGAAACTGGGAAACTAGATAGTCAGATGCCTATTATGATGAACTGGTAAAAATCTTCATTTCTATAGCTAACAACCTCAGTCAAAAGCAAATAGCAATATGGTAGTTCAAATATTAAAAAAGCAATACAAAATACTCTCAAACGAAGTCATTTTTCTAAAGCATAGCTATGCCATCCCTCCCACACACACACACTTGCAATCTTAGATGTAATTCTATGCACTATTCAAATGCTGCAGCTTATTTCCCAGAGGACAGGAATGTAATGATTTTTTTTCCATGTTTTCAATAAAAATGCAAAATTCAGTTAGATTTTCTTCGCACATGCAGATCACAATAGCACACTTAATCCTCAGGAAAACACGTAGCCTACAGTGGTCTATAAGAAAATTGGAACAAAAAAATCCAATGTATAAACAACAAGGAGGGGGGATCTAAGCTGATGTTCTGTATTGTTCTGCACATATTACAGCTGATCAGTATAATGCAGCACAGGAAGAAAGATTCTCTGCAGAAAAGCAAAAAAAGAAATATGTTTAACCTTATTGGCTTTTCCTGACATTTTCTCCTCTTTTAGCATATAATGCATTACAGAGTCTACTCCTCTGTGCTGTAAAAGCACTTACTTGGAACACTGATTTCTCATCTTTATTCTGCAGCTGTAATAGAAGTCTGAAAACCCTGTTCCAGACTGCTTTTTCTTGCTAAACAAGGAGAACCTTCTTTCCTCAGGGTGTCTGAGGTTCTTAGTCACAAGCAGAAGAAATGGAGTCTAAATGCAAAGAAGGAAGTTATGGAATACCCAATTTTTTCTTATGCTGAAAAGATGTAAAAATCTATCCAAATGCAGTACTGCCTGAAAAGTACCATTTAAATAAGTCTGTTTATGTAATATGTAAGCTTATATGCACTTTCTAAGGATAGAAATGTATTGTTCTAGAAAGTATTGACATTACCAACTCTAACACACCAGCTGGAAGGCAGATTTCTGTTTTTCTTTACCGCTGTTCCTTAATAACTCATTTGAGATGCTGAAACAGAACTAGCAAGTTCCTCTGTTTACAGATCATGAAGTACTTATTCATTCTACCTTCCTTATAGAAATTCTGAAAAAGCACTTATGTGAACACAGCTCAATTCATTATGTGAATGCACATAATAAAACATTGTATTTACAAGTTGCATGAAAGGATATTTCACCAGATATACAGAATTATACTCCAGTTACACAAAGTAATAAAATCGAGCTCAAAATCCAATAATCTGTTCCATCTATCCCATTCCTTTCATCCATCAAAAGCATGCATTTAAATGCAGATTTAAAAGCCATTACATATGCTTTATTTAGTGAGGTGCATAGCAAAGACTGCTTAGAGCAGAATTCTTCAACCCTAATTTGTTAAAACAAACATTTTCCTGCACAAACAGGACTTTTCTCCATAGTCAATGTTTCAGACATATGAAAACACAACACACAGAGCCATCTGAACATAAAAGGAAAACATTCACAACTGCACATATCCATCACTAAAAACTGGGCCTTTGAACGCAGTGCACTGCAATGGGAATGCAGTGAGTGTATAAATATACATTTACACAGTATATATTATTTTTCCCCCAAATTAAGCCTTTATTTACACAGTTTGACACTAAAACTATTCAACTTTTCCCAAACCACCACTTTTCATCATAATTCTCCACTAACAGCAGCAGAAGGAATGATGTAGAAGTAAGACAGATCAACAACCAGTGGATATCAAAACTCTCCATTGCTAAAATAATTGCAAATGTAGGAAACAAACACACACATCAAGCTTGTATATGTTTTTTCTAAAATCCTTCAGAACAAATATGCTATGTTTAAGAAATAATTTATCTTAAACACATTGGTAGGTTTATCCTAAGGACTTCACCCAATCCGTGCTGAGAATTCAAAAAACACTGGATTACTCTGGAAGCGAGTAGTCAGGAGTTCACTGATTGCTCCAGAGGAACCAGACTGCCAGAACTCGAAATTAAAACTTAGGCAGTCCTGAAAACTGTCCACACTGCATGAAGAGCTTCTTAGGGGCATGCATCTGACCACGAGCGCTCCTCTTATAACCTCTACCCATGTTGCTATCTCTGAGCAATCTGCATCAGTTTGTAACAACAGCAGCACTTCTGTAATACATCAGCCATCTCTGAGGTCATCTTGGTTAGACTAGAAGCATTATTGGAACTAGTTATAACCAAACATACTAAAACTCTGTATGGATTGTCTCTCCGTTCTGTACACATCATTCTAAGTATGTCAGAACCCTGCTGAGATGTCCTTAGCTCTTCTCCACAAAGAACAGTACTAGGAGAGAATGTTTTGTTCTGTTTTGAGAAATGTCTAACTCAAGCAGATGTGCTGGTGCTCGCATATGCAGGTATTCATAATGGATAGGTTTCTCAGGTCACATTACACTCTGTTCCTAAAAAACTTAATCTATAACCCAATTCAGCTTTTCTGCACAGAAGGATCCAAATGTTACAAGCACACACACAAAATATCAGAACCATTTTGTTTTAAAATACTGTTAAAAATTATAGTTTTCACATACGTTCAATTTAGACAAATACTAATTGATTATAAGTTAGAACTCTCCATTTTACATGAGCCTCCAGAGAAGAAAATATGCTCCCCAGCTCAAATCAAGCTTTTGATGACTATCAAAAGGATTCTGATGAAAGTACATGCTTGACAAGCATTTTAAGACTGCCAGACATATGCATCAGACGTAGTTGCTTGGCCAGTTTAACTTCACCTAACTGAATCTAAACTCAGCTTCTGTCTCACGAATTAACCATCAATGAGATATACATTGTCTTCTCATCAGATCAGCCCATTATGCAGATGATGTAACTACACTTTATCAACATTAAAACAGTTTAAACCATTTGGCTAAAAGCTCACTGCATCACTGTATCTGTACAGAAAATCATGCTCCTGAACATGAAAACATGCTCAATACTCTTCCAATTACAGTTACTGATAGCAGAACATGTGCCCAGGATAAAATATTTTTAATATATCCGTAAGAAAAAGTATTGTCTTTAACTAGAAAAACTTTTATCACTAATACCCAAGAGTTACATGATATCAGTGTTGAAAACTACACGTTTGCCACTGCTCTTGAAGTGGACAGGCCTGCTTTGAGTACCAACATTCCTTTTATATATATTCATTTGTGGTTTCTATAATATTTTTCCAAATGTAAGAAAAAATATTAATAGAGAGTGATATTCTCAATATGAAGATATTTATCAAGAAAATCATGGTGTATTTTATACAGAAAAGTAGCAAGTTGAGTAGCAAAAATCAAATCCTACAGTTTTAGACTCTCATCACATAAATTTTTAGCATAATAAAAAGGTAATGACATAAAAGTAGTATTTAAACTATATTAGTAAAAATAATTTTAATTTAAATTAATTGAACTACCCCTTACAATTGTCTGTTATTATCTGTGTATTTATTGCTAACTTAATACTTTTAGCATCTTCTGCAAAAATGAGATTAGTGAGATTGTGTCTTTTGTTCAGGACACACAGCTTTTGACCTCATTGCCAAATGTCAACCTCATTTATCAGAAAGACAGAAATCTCAAACTTACTAAATTTCTACAGGTTTCCCACAAGTTGGTAGCTAGATAGATAAAAAAGACCCCGTGTCTCCAATGAGAGCTCAAGTTATCTGTTCCACTTTGCCTGCTGAAAGGCAAATCAACACACATGCAGACCCAAACCAGCCATAGGGTATAATTAAGGAAAGTGAAAAGAGATGAGTGACTGTGGGAAAGTTTATAGGACATGTGGTAGAAATTAAACTCCTTGGTTAGGTGTTGGAAAATAGCAGAAAGGCTGCTGGCATGTGGTGGTATGCTGAGGGGATCCGAGTGTGAACTGGGGCAATCGTGGTGAAAAGAGCTGGGTTATTATCCTAGGGATGGCTATCCACAATAAAGAAGTTAACAGGAAGCAGTCTTCAGTAGTTCTACCCTTTTATCCAGTAACAACTTTACGGATCCCCTATTCTTCTAAAGGAGAGGGAAGAAACAACCGAACAGCAGAAAACCCCCAAGAACTCGGTATTTTTAAGCGACATTTAAGTATTTCCCAAATAAGTCAAAGCTTCAGTACCAATCCCGGGCAGCAATCTACTCGTTCAGCTCACAAATACTTTTTTCTCTCCCAGTGCTGCTGATCGCGAAATAGCCATTTTCGGGGGACGAACTCAGATGACCTACTTCAGCTTATCGGCTTGACACGTTTTGCACCACTGTGAGCGAAAGCTCGCAGGCCGAGCTCCTCAACGAAGTGGGCAGGCGGGCTCCGAGTTAGAGACGCGCCTCCGCAGTAGCCCGCGGCGCCCGACTCGGGGCACGGCCGCCCCTCAGAGGCCGCCCCGCGGGCGCGCGACGCTTTCACGGCGCCCGCCCGTCCGGCACCGCTCAGCGCGGCCCGGCAATGCCCGCCGTCCCGCTACACCCTGCCGCCCTCAGCCACCCCCGGCGCCCGCGGGCACCCGGCCCACCATCTCCGCCCGGCGCAGCCTGGGCAGGAGGGTCCCCGAAGGCCAGGAAGGGGCTTGGCCCGCCCCCGGTAGGGCAGGCAGTGGCGGAAGGGCCCAGAGAACCTCGGCGGCGGCTTCACCTACCTGTCGGCAGCAGCGGCACTGAAGACGCGGCTCCTCCCGCTGTACCGGCGGAGAGGGGTACCTCTGTGTAACATAAAGCCGGGGGCGGCAGCGGCGGAGGGAGGCGCCGGGGGACTGAAGAGAGGGGCAATGGCTGAGGCAAAGCCAGGAGGAGGAGGAGAAGGAGGAGGCGGAGGAAGGGGGGATCCTGGGCTCCCTCCTCCCTACGGTCCGTGCTCAGGGGGAGGTGGGGAACCGCCCCCAGCCGCGCCGCCCGGGCACCGTCGCTCCTGCCTGGCCTCGCCCCCGGGGTCCGCGCAGCTCCCGCCCGTCCCCCGCGGCTCACACTTGTTTACCTTCTGCGCTGCTTAGCACGGCCGCAGCCGCCATCTTCCCCCGCGAGAGGCACCCCTCGCCGGCCGTCACTTCCGCCGCCACCTGCGGGCCCGGGCGGAGGAGAGGGGTGCGCGCCCGGGGCGGCGAACCACTGCCGCCGAGCTCCCGCCTCAGGCGGCCCGGCCCGGCCTGGCGGCCGGTCCCCGCCCCGCTGCGTGCCCTGTCCCATCGGCACCTCCCTGCCCCGTGCGCAGTCAGCCAGGCGCCGGGCCGGCCCTGCCGCCGCCGGGATAGCGGGCACGCCCCGCGGAGAGAAGTCCCTTGGCGGGGACCTGGCCAAGCGGCACCAGCAAGCATCGTCTGCATGTGGCTCACAAGGACGCTCAGCCGCGGCCGTCCGCTTTTGGTGTCTCGAGGTTGTGTGGTTTTCTTCCACCTCTCGGCCCTCAGGCCGGTTCCCGCCGCAAACCACGGCCCCTTTCCACAAGACTCTCAGTTTTCCAGAGCAGAAGCCTCACGCGCTTGTAGAGTTGCAACCCACCCCGGGAAACAGCCACCCCTGCGAGAAACTTGCTGCGCGCCGGGCCAGCCGCAGGTGCTTTTGGCCGATCCAGGCTCCCTTCTGGCCCCAGGCCGGCAGCCTTGCCAGCCGGCGTGGGAACCAGGTCACCCTGAGTGAGCCCAAGGGGCCAGGGCCACCAGCCACCACGGTCGCTCACAGCGTAGCTGTCCGTGAGCAACAAACTGCACGCAGGTTGTGGGAAACTGCAGCCCAGCCTGGGGTGAACAGGGCTTTGTTTTGGCACAAACATCACCTCCTTACTTTATCTTGCCTTTGTCTGGCAAATTCCAACTTCACTGAGGTAAACTAAATTACACAGACCTTCAGCTTGCTACTGTCACCCCGACAACATTTGCTACCTTACTACGTACCTCCCTGTCACCTCCTATGTCACTCACTGCTTTAAATAGCAGACCACAGGCTGCCATCTCCCTGTTTACTGCTGTTCCCATCTCCTTCACTGACTATTTTCAGTCTCATTACCACCCCCACCCCATTCTCGGTTTGTAAAACAAGAGCATGCCTCCCCTATAGCTGCCACCCCCCCCAAGCTGAGTGTCCTTCCCACCCTCCACAGCTTCACACAAAGAACCAGCTATCCCACGCACTGCTTCACAAAAGACTTCCCACTGCTATTCCCACTCTCCTCAAAGGCCCTCCTACCACTCCCGCACCGCCTACTTACTCCAGACTACAATCAACTTGCTCCCATTCACTCCTTCATCACAGCGGCCTGACCACTCTGCTCAGCACACTTGATACTACTCCATCTCATCCGCTTACTCAGACGGTAAGTTTTCCCCATCTTCCCAGTCACTGTTTTAAAACCTGTTACTCGTGCACTTATGGTGAAACAACCGACCTTTGAGTACAGACTGTGTCAAGACAGCTACCGTTCCTGTTGCCTAACCCTCAAAGGAAAGACATTCTCTCCCTTATTCATAGGGTATGTCTTCTGCCACACCAAGCACATACCCACTCACATCTCATGCTTCAGAAAAAAAAAAAAAAAAAAAAAAAGGGAGTAGAAAGCAAATTTCTCATATACAGAAATTATACGACCAAACCTTTGCACATCCTCCTGCTCTCTTCAGACTTTTGACCTTCCTAGGTCAGAGAGTATGGGAGAAGCTAAGTGGGACCACCATGTTGGTTTTACCTGACTGTCATTTTGCTGTTTGCAGTTTGTGGCAAGCTGTGCCTCAAGATGATCTTCAGGTCTCTCCTACACACATCCACAGAAAAGGAGCTCAAACCTAGCAAAAAACAAAACCAAAAAGCCCCAAAACAACAGCTTTGACATCCTTATTCTCAACATTTAAAAACACAAAACACTGCCACCCTCTTCTCCTTCACATTTGACAATTTGTCTCTATCAAAAAATCAAAATATGTTAATAATGCCTCAATTATAGTCTCCTAAACAAAATATGAGACTGTAAAATGTGGTACCTCAACAATGACCAGCAATATCAACATTAAATTAGTTAATATTAATTTACATAGAGATTTGGGCTGACCCCTCTGATTTAAGCAATTATACTAAGTAGCTCCCAATGGCTTAATTGAGACTATTGTAAGGACAAAAATCCTGATGCAAGGTTTTCAGTTACATTAATACACTATTTACCATTTCAGTAATTTTAGTCTTTCTTTTATATATATATGTGAAATATACTTGATAACTCCTGGAAATGTTTTTCATACTGTAGTTGGGGTTGTTTGGCCTAGAGAAGAGAAGGCTCTGGGGAGACCTTACAGCAGCTTCCAGTATCTAAAAGGGGCCTATAAGAAATCTGGAAAGGGACTTTTGACAAGGGCACCTAAGGATAGGACAAGGGGGGATGGCTTTAAACTGAAAAGGGTAAATTTAGATTAGATATTAGGAAACAATTCTTTACTGTGAGAGTGGTGAGACACTGGAACAAGCTGCCCAATGAAGCTGTGAATGCTCCACCTCTGCAGTGTTCGAGGCCAGGCTGGTCAGGGCCTTGAGCAACCTGGTCTAGGGGAAGGTATCCCTGCCTGTAGCAGGGGGGTTGGAACCAGATGATCTTTAAGGTCCCTTCCAACCCAAACCATTCTGTGATTCTATGAAATAAACATTTGCAGTCTTTATAGATTTTTCTGGATTTTCTTCATGTTACAAGTATTTCCAAATACAGTGAAACAAGGTAATGACACCATCTCAGAACATGCAAAATATATCATCTCATTGTTAAAATAGAAGCAACAGTTTGTGTACTTTTTTTTTTTTTTTTGATTCCTGACAGGGTTCTTGGCAAGTATTAAATCCTTTCTGAAGGCTGCTGCAAACGTGACAAAAAACTGTTTCCATAATTTTACACTGCACTTCATTATTGCATAATTTAAATGGATAAGTAACTAGAGTCTAGTATTTTCAGTTCATTTTCATAAACGAATGATTATATATGCCTGGACGCCAAGGCAACTACAACAAAGTATTGCATCACGCTCCCACTATATTTTGTGTATCTTGGTGATGAGCTTCTACTGTTTTTCCTAGAAGTAAGATATTTTAGACAAATCAAAAACATCACATGGCCCAATGAAAGATTAGATATGAACATTTATTTTCCAGGAAATGCACAAAACTATTGGGTTGCAAGACAAAATACATTTTGTCATTGGCAACAGCATTATACACACGGTGAGGTTTCGTACCACACGTTCATACTAATTTCTTCAAAACAAGAATGCTGGCAATGTGCTGTATTCAGCAGAACGCACTCCTAGCTCTTGTCTCAGAAAAGAATGGAAATAGTAGTATTTGCAAAAGTGGGAGGCTACATGAATTGTTAAACCAGGCATACCAGTTTCACACAGATTTCTATCACATTTTAATCACATGGCTGTCTGCTGCAAACCTGGTTTTTTGACCCAAGCAGTTAGTCAGGCAAAAATCTAAGAACCACAATTTTTTCCAGCAAGCAAAGCCACTGTTGATGAATGTGCCTCTATTTCCTATAACTGGTTACTTACATTAAAACCTGTTTCTCTGATGATGGAAGAAATCTTATTAGTAGCAACATCCTCTGTGTCTTTAAGAAGTTTCCATGAAGGAGAAGTAAATTCAATTTCCCTCAGGGAAGGGTTGTAAATTTGGTCTTCGGTCTCTGTGAAACCCCTAAGCTGGGTCTCATCAATGGATCTGGGATTTTATTCGATTTTTTAAGCATTTATTCATTGCATCCAAGACTGAAAACAACATGCATTTGGTGGGGTTTTAAGCTGTTTGGTACAGCAGACTACAGCTGTTCATACCATTGGGCAGTCTTGTATCCCTGTGGTCTTCCTAACACTAAGCACTCAGGCTCCAAAACACAATAACAAGAAAAAGGTTGAAATTCAAAATGTTACCAGGCTGACGGCCAGCAGAAATCACTAACATAGGTACAGTAACATCTTACTGTTCAAACAGATAAGTGGATCACACATTAGATAGCACATTTCCATTACATACAAGCACATCTTTTTTCAGTTTTACCACCATGCTCCTTTCTGCTTCACACCCACTCACTGCCCCAAACAAACCTACACTGATATGCTCTTTGACATGCATCAACATAATGAATCTTGGTTTTTTGTCCTATCTTTTAACCCAACGAGGTCCCCATCCCGATCACCCTACCGAAGTACTGGCAGTATGTTACATACGCAGCACGCACAGGACTAGCACAGGGTAACCGTTGCAGGCAAAAGACAATCCCTTTTCCACAGAAACACGTAGAACAGCGAATTCCCAAGACAGTTGCTGCTCAGCAGTAGTTTCAGCTATGTTTGAAAGCACACGCATGTACTCCTTAGCGGTGCGTTTTAATTACACACTTCCCCCTCCCCTCAGCAATCCCCCACCACCCTCAGCCCGCAGCCGTTACCCGGCAGCACACGCATGACGCCTTCCCGCCCCGGCCTCAGCCTGGCGCATGCGCGCGCTTCCGTAGCGGCGCCTGCGCGCGCGGCGGTTGCATCACCCGGCGCGAGGGCGACGGGGGTCCTTTTCCAGGGCTGCCCCGCGGCGCGCCTGAGTCGTTGCCGCTCCGCAGTGAGGCTGGTGGCTGCCCCACGCCGCTCAGCGTGGCCTGTCTCGGAGCTAGGTGTCTGTCCACCCCGGTCGGCGGGTATCGGGCTGAGCGCCGGCGGCTGCAGGGCCACGCGGAGCTGGGGGTCAGGCGGCGGCACGCACCGCCTAGTTTCCTCTTCGTGCCAAGATGGCGGGGGACGAGGCGGGAGTGACTCTGGGGCAGCCGCACCTCAGCCGGCAGGACCTCGCCACCTTGGTGAGACCCGGCCGCGGGGCGCCCGGGGGACCGGGAAGGGACTGCGGGCTCCGGGGAGCGACGGATGCGGTTGGTGGGGTCTTCGCGGCAGGGCGGGCCGCTTTGGGCGTGCGGGCGCTGGCAGGCGGAGGGGTCTGTGCTTCCCACCGGGCCCCGCTGGGGCCGGTGAGGGCTGAAGGGTAGCGGAAAGCGGCGGGCTTCGGGACAGTGAAGGCGAGTCGCCGTACGACGGGGCTGAAGGAAAAGGTAGGTGAAGGTAGGCATGGGGCATAGTGGCGTCGCTGGCAGCAGGTTGGGCTGGTCGCAGCGGGTTTGTGTTGGCCAAAAAAAGGCCATCGCTTGCTGGTGAGGTGAGCCCCAGGCTCGGCGTGTTGGCTTGCCTGTCTGGTGAGTGAGCCTTTAGTGGCACAGCAGTGGAGACGTGCAGTTTCCTCCTTATCAGTGTGGCTGTGCTGAAGAGTATTAAAGGCTCTTCCTTCCCCGAAATAGAACCATAAATTGGAGTTGTTTCCCCAGCGGGCTAGGTGGATTGATCGCCAGCCTTGTCTTGGTTGATCTACCAAGAAAATTATCTTTATTGTCAAGAAAATCGGTTGCAGAGGTCTCTTGCTGTGGTGGGCTTGCCTGGACTGTCTCGCTTATTGCACATACATGCAGACAAAACCAGTTGAAAATCCTATAGCTGCCTCCCTGGTGTTCAGCAAGTTAGAAAAGCTTATTTGTCTTTATGGTAATAATGTTTGATAATCTTGGTGTTTGAACAGAAGAATTCTTTTTGTGTTATAGCTAAGCATGTTGGTACTCGTTAGTGAAGCACGTTAGTAATTTCAGAATGTTTCTTTACTTCTTTTCATTGACGACCATGGAGTTTGACAGTAAGAAAGAATACAGATAGGCCTAGTTGGGAGGTCAGTAGGAATTGCCTTTATGGCCTATTCTATGTTTTTTTCCCTTGGCCTTTGAATTTGTACAGTTGACTGGAGCTTATAGGTGAACTTAGCCTTACATCTCTCGTGAGGAGAAAACTGCACGCGTGCATAATTGTGTGCACCAGGAACAATTCTCTTGATGATGGGGTTTTGCTTCAGGCTTACATGCTTGTCAGCCTGCTGGATGGTGCCATCTGCAGGTCACGTTCCCAGCACCGGTTTCAGTGTGTACAGTCATTTAAGTTAAATATACAAGAAATACAAATTTAATTGCGTGTGTTAGATGGACAAATCTTTTGTCTGGAATGTGAACGTTATATTCATGTAACACTTGAGAATAGACTGAGTGAGCTTACGTGTTCACCCAGATGTGTTTATTTGATTGTCATGCACAGGACCTGCATGTAACATTGTAAACAATATATGAATTAATGTAAATTATTCTGTGTGGGGTTATTTGTATGTTTGCAAATATTTCCATCCTGTCCAGCACTGAGGACTCTTTTGGCATTGTGAATCTTTGCTTGAACTGAGTAACTCATCCATATGAATTCAGTGCAGGATGGAAATTAACTGTAAAGAGTTCCAAAATAGTACAGAGAAACATTTCAGTGTATTTCAACATTTGAATACTTGGACAAGCAGCTTAAAAAGTAGCCCTAAACTTAACTTTTTTAGAGTTGTCTTTTTTACTGTACAGAATGTATTTGTGTTTGATTTGCCAGGTGCTACCAGTAGGTTCATGCAACAGGCTATTGAGGACAGCAGAACTTTTGGGGTGTCTTTTATTAGTGTTGGAGCTTCTTGTTTACTTCCATCTTCTACACCTTGCAGCCTATACCAACTTAAAGTCAGTGTTTTGATTTGCAACCCGTACTGATTTACAGTCGGGATTTTGTTCATCTTTTGTTCCTATTTCACATTCTTAACAGATTGGAACGCATATTTAGAATTACTTTAATGAGCTTGGTTGGATTTTGCTTAGTAGAACTACTGGATAATTGTTACGAATATACATAGAGTACTTTCTAAACCTTTAGATACAAGATGAATAAATTCTAAAATCTCCCTCACACAGGATGTTACCAAGTTGACGCCTCTTTCACCAGAAGTCATCAGCAGGCAAGCAACAATTAATATAGGTAAAAGCAAACTTCTAAAAAAAGAAGGGTTCATTAATGTGATTCTTCTGGTGCTAATGCAATAGCATATGGCACTGATGTGAGAACATTTTTAAGAAATTCTTATTGAGTCAGACTAATATAAATATAGTGGGTTCATTATAAGTTTTCCCAGTGTGTAGGAAAAGACTTGTTCAAACCCTTTTAATTTGAAAAGCACTGATTTTACGCTAAGAATTGTGTTGAGTGAAGTGGGGAATAGTTTCTAAAGCAAAGTTTATTTTACCTTAAAATTAAGCACTAAAATGAGTTTCATAAAAATGCAAAGATCTGTCCGCTGAGGGCTTTGTTTCTTTAAACAAAAATTATTGTGAAACGCATACGTGTTTCTGATGGGAGCTCTAGCTACAAAGAGTTTGGGGTAATTATGTGTTGATAGTAGTAGGACATTACTCAAAAATAAATGATGGTTTATTGACAGACATTTGCTTTTATTACATAGGTACAATTGGTCATGTAGCCCATGGGAAGTCAACAGTAGTCAAAGCTATATCTGGAGTTCATACTGTCAGATTTAAAAATGAACTGGAAAGAAATATCACAATCAAGCTGGGATATGCTAATGCAAAGGTGAGTCATTACTAAAATCTAGCAGATATGTTGCTAATATATTTCAGGATGGCTGTAAGCTTACAGATAGCTAAAACTTGATGAATTAAACTTTTTCTCAATTTTTAACAATTGCTTACAGATATACAAGCTGGATGACCCAAGCTGTTCCCGGCCAGAGTGTTACCGATCCTGTGGAAGCAGCACCCCAGATGAGTTCCCTACAGATATTCCTGGCACCAAAGGGAACTTTAAACTAGTCAGGTAACTGCTGTAAAACGTACGGTATAAGTTGTGTTTTCTTCCTTTTGCATAACTGAAAATAGGCAGGATTGAGCTGAGAGTTGAATGAGTTGTTACGGCAGACCACATGTTCTTAGATGCTGGGCACCCCTCATCTAAGGTATCACCTGAATTGCCGTAGTTTTTATTAGCTGCAATGCATAGTCCACAGTAGAGCACAGTTGCGTCTTCTGTCCTCAGGTATCTGCAGGACACTGAAGTTACATTTTTCTGCAGTTTGTATATTTCAAAGCCACTAGATTGAGAACTTAATATGGACTTCACAAATGCATCTTTTAATAAGTTCCTGGAGGGTGACCTTTGTTAAACTTTTTCTTCCTAGAAGCAGAAAGGTTATCAAAGTTCTTAATGAATAGATGAAATCTTGATGCCTAACGTGAGATCAGGCCTCTAACTTTTTTTAGTTTATTTCTAATAATGCATGTCACGGTCATTATGCAAACATAGTAACCACAACAGCTGTTACATTGGCCTTTACAGTGGTTACTCAAATGAGAGTAGCATGAAGACTGTTGTATAACAAGCTTCCTATACTTATGTATAAAATACACATGGTGCTGTAATCAAGTATTTCCTTCCTTTCCTGAGATTCCCAATAGAGCGCTTGTTCTAACAATAACTTCTGTTGGAGAGTGACAGTCATGCAGCCATTGTTAAATTGTTGGCTAAAAGCTTTGGATTTATTTGCTTATAGTTGAAGCAGCAAATTAATAACTTGCTTATTGGTGGCATGCTGCCAGAAAACAAGGATTCTTCGCTGAATGGGTTCGAGCAAGATGTGGTTTAACCCCAGCTGGCAAATAAGTACCACACAGCTGCTTGCTCACCCGTCCACCCTGCCCTCACCACCCAGTGGGACAGGGAGGAAAGCTGGAAAAAAAAACCCCAAGCCTGTCAGCTGGGATAAGAAGAGTTTAATAATGAAAAGTACAATATGTTACTAAGAATAATAATAATTATGATGAAAAAGGAAATGACAAGAGGAGAAAGAAAATGCAAAGCAGAAAACCCAAACAAACAAAAAAACCCCCTCAAACCCAAAACCCCATCAAACCCAAGTGATGCCCAATACAATTGCTCACCACCCACCAACTGATACCCAGCCCGATCCAAGCAGCGATCTGCTCTGTTTGGATAACTGCCCCTAGTTTATATACTGGGCATGGTGTGCTGTGGTATGGAATACCTTTTTGGGTAGTTTGGGTCATGTGTTCTCTCTCTGCTTCCTCCTGGCTTCCTGTGTCCCTCCTCACTGGCAGAGCATGAGAGACTGAAAAGTCCTTGGTCGGGGTAAGCACTAATGAGTAACAACTAAAACATTCGTGTGGTATCAGCATTGTTCTCAGACTAAAGCCAAAACAGCACTGCAGCAGCTGCTAGGAAGAAAAATAATTCTATCTCAGCTGAAATTAGGACATGAGGATGTAGCTAATTGACTGTTATGGTCTGCACAATAAAATCATACAGATTGTACTAAAAGGTATAACATTGTTTCTGTAGATACGTCTTTGAAGTGAAGTGTAATTATAACTGTAATTAAAGACTCATAATTTTCTAAAATAGGAGAATGGGAGATTTTTTTTTTTTTTTTAAAAAAGAGAAGGGAAGTCCTGTGTGGTGTGCTTGGGGTTTTTCAGGTTTGATTGGTTGGGTTTGTTTTTTTTTTTGTTCTGGTGCATTTAAATCTAATTAACAAGTAAATTTGTGAGATACTAAAGTGGTATCTAATATGGATGTATGTCAAACCTTAAAACTCAGAAAAAATATTCAGTAGCCATTCAGTAATCTTTGTGTTCTTTTCGAACGTTTATGAAAATACTGTCAAGGTATTGCTTCTCAGCATTATTTGAAATGTTTATCTGTTTTAAGGATGCTTTTAACTTTTGTGTCTGCCTAGCTGCTCACATAAATCAGCTGTAGAAATTGTTGATAATTGTCTTTTGGATTTCTTTTTAACCTCCTCCTGCAACAGGCATGTCTCTTTTGTGGATTGTCCTGGCCACGATATTTTGATGGCTACTATGTTGAACGGTGCAGCAGTAATGGATGCAGCTTTACTGTTGATAGGTAATGACTGCTACACAAAAGCAGAGCTCTATTTTTTTTTAATATCATGATGCAACATTATATGAGTTTTAAAATTTAGTGGGGTGGGTGAGCAGTTTAAACAAGTGTATATTTTTGAGATGTGTTTAAGAAAATAAAGTGATGCTATGATGAAAATGAACCCTAACAAACTGGGGTTTAAAAAAACATTGCTATACATACTCATTAGTGTGGTAGCTGGCCACCAGACGGAAGATTAGTTAGATAAGAGAAAACATTGTAGTTGTATAGTGCTGTAAAATTTATATTATTTTATTGAAATAGATTAGCTATAGGTACATTTTGAGTTTCTCTGAAGGTTCAGTTTGCTTTAAATATGTATGTAGCCTTTGTCATTCAAGACAGTCCACAAACATCCATACAGACAGTAAACCCAGATGAATATGGACAAAATTGAAGTACAGGAAATTTGTCTTGGATCAAGCGTTTTCTGTTCTGATTTGCAAGCAACAGGAATTGGGTAAAACTTATTTTCGTATGTCTGTAGAACATAGTGTTCTGTAGTCATACAAGTGTTCTATAATAGAACATACGTATTAGTACTGTGCAATGATAAATGGTAATTATCTTATCTAGATAGGACATGTCAACAAAGAAGAAAAACAGCTTCAGATATTACAGTTTAAACAGCCTGAGACAGGTGATGAGCTGTCATTCCTTCTGCCTGTTTTGATCTAGAAAGTGTGTTAGACCAATCTTCAAGTGAGATTAACCACCATAATGGCACATCAGACCAAAGCTGAAGCCAGCTTGGGTTGGTGAAATCCAAACCGTGCTGGCAGCTACCCTGTTCACATACTTGATATGTTTATCGTGTGTTACAGAGTTTGGGGATCTTGGCATTTTTATGGCCTTGGTGATAAGAAAATGCCACAGAATTTTAAGAAAAGGTAAACTGTCCATTATCTGACAGTCAGTACCAAGATGTCTGAAGACCTAAAGGATGGAATAAGTCATATAGACATAAGTTAGCTGTCAGTATCTTTGGAAATTTTAGACGTGTTTCCACTGGGAGCAAGTAGAATGAGGGAACCTCTCAGGCAACCTCACATCTGTTATATATTGTTTGGATGCTACAGCCAGCAGTTTTGGGGAAGAGCAGGTGCTTATTAACTTGAGTGCTTCACATGTAGCTTACTGAGAGGTGACTAAGAGAGTCATCTTTTATAAAAATACAATGGAAAGTAGATGTCTTAACTGTGGGAGTTTTGTCTATCTTTATAGTTTCTATATTGCAGTCACTTTTCTTTCAGCTGGTAATGAGTCATGCCCTCAACCCCAGACCTCAGAACATCTAGCTGCTATAGAAATCATGAAACTGAAACACATTTTGATTCTACAAAATAAGATTGATTTGGTGAAGGAGAGCCAGGCTAAAGAACAGTATGAACAGATTCTTGCATTTGTACAAGGTAAGTTTTCAACAGCAGAGATAGTTAGTGCTTGAAATTCTTCAGTGTTAGGACATGGACATAGTGCTCTTCTATATGTTTTTAGAAGAGGTTCTCTTCCTTAGATAATGATAGTGTATATAGTCTGTTAATCTAAAAATAGACCATTGGAGTTGTACTTCTTACCGCTTTCACACTGCCTACATACAGTAGTGTTAAGGCTGTTGGTCAGAGCTCTATGTAAAACTAACAGCAATAGCTCTTATCTAGTAGCTTACACTGAATCTGTGGTGGTTTCTGGGTATTGCTTCTTCTTGGCTTGTTTCTTTTGTAGAAGTTGTACTGTGATTTTACTGCAGTACGAGAGAGAATGAAGCAGCACTTGTTTGGGCACCTTGTAGGTATAAATGTGTTCTTTTATCTAATCACAAAAGATTGGTCTTTCATCTCCGTCTGTAAGTTCAGCACACACAGTGTTATCCTACTCTATAAAGTTCCACATTCTGCTCAGCTTTAGTACTCATGAGTGTCATCTTTCCCAGGAGTTTCCACTGTTCTCGCTGATTATCTGCTCTAGCTGAGTTATGTGAGAAGCTGCAGAGCTAGATTGTCAGCATCAGAAGTCACCAGTGGGTCTTGTGGAGGTTTTTTTTTGTTTTGTTTATTTGTTATTTGTAGTTCAGAATTGTTGCCATGCATAAACTGCTCGTAACAGCTATGTCAGGGTGGCTTAATGGGTACATTTGAGTTTGAGAATTTGAGTTATCACCAAAAAAAAAAGATAGAATTAAAACTAGTAATATTTAACAAGCCTTGATAACTAACTAAATGCATCCTTCCACAAAATTACAATTTTTCTAAAGTATACATTTGTATTGCAAAACTTAAAAAATGTATCATTAAATTGATAGGTATTTTAGTTTGTCAGAATAAAATCTGACTGTAAAATTAATACTGCTGTATGAAATAGCGAGATACCCGATTTCTCTGAGGAAATTATCTTAAGAGTATTTCTGATCACAGTGCAGGAAGTAAATTCTCCCTAAGAGCCGAAGATTACCTTGCACAATGTTCAAAGAGCAGCTGTCAAGTTCTTCAGTATAGTTACCCAAAGGCAACATAAGGATTGTTTAAGAATGCCCCCAAAAGTGTGTCTGGCTGGTTTGAACTAAAGTGTTGAAAGGAAAGGTAAATGCTGTGATACTTGCTGCTTTGGAAAATACACATAAAGTGTGCACTGAAATTCATTAGTATTTTTATCAATGACAGAGCACTTGGTCATGTTACTGTAAACTGTGTTAAGGCTTGATGTTGAACTTTATTTTGATTTAGGTACAGTTGCAGAAGGTGCTCCAATAATTCCAATCTCAGCACAGCTGAAATATAACATTGAGGTAGTTTGTGAGTATATAGTGAAAAAAATCCCAGTCCCACTGCGAGACTTCACATCTGAACCAAGGCTTATTGGTATGTAGATGCTTAGGTCTGGGCTTTTGTGGCTAACCATTTCCTTCAGGTATCTACACTTAAAATAGCATGAGCTGAATGCACTAAAAAGAGGTAGATTTAAAAGGAGTGTTTAGCGTGCTCTTATTTTAAAACTTGCATATTTTCTGAGAGCTGTATTGTTTGTTCGTAGTAAACTGCTGTAGTTCAATCTATTTGAGGTAACTGCTGGATTTTCTGTATTTTCTGTGTATGACAGCACTAAAATGCAGTAAGGATGAGAAATTTCTGTGTCTTAAAACATTACCTTAAATTGCTGTGAACTTAAATTTGATTTAACAAAGTACTAAAAAATTGCTGAATTTGAAAACTAAATTATTTCCATGCAAAACTTATAGGTAGTCTGGTTAGATTTTTCTGTGTTGATCTCCTGTCTCAGAATTGTCAGTCTTGGTTCTTGTCCAGCATCTATGAAATTCAGTTCCACTACAATAAAGCAATTTGTGTGACTTTTTTTTCCACATGAAACATGGGAGACCTAAAAAACATGCTAAAAATGCAGAAAAATCAACCACATTAAAACAAGGTTACAATATTCACATTTAACATTGTGAATATTGAAGAGGTTTGTAGTATAGTTTACCATTGCTGTCTTTTTCAGATCTTTAACTTCTGCTATGCAGAAACAATTATTTAAAACATTTATGTAAATGAGCAGTTTTTTCTGAGAAGAAAGTCAACTATCTACTTAAAAATTGGGAATAAAATATTCATCATATTTTAGTGTTCTTCCTGGATTACATTTTTGTAATATTTATAAATATGTGGATACCTTCATTAGAATAGGGAAGCAAACTTGCCAAAGATACTAATTCCTTAGGAACCTGCTCTCAAGTATAAACCTGGTCTGTGCTTTTCAGTAATTAGGTCTTTTGATGTCAACAAGCCTGGCTGTGAAGTTGATGACCTTAAGGGAGGTGTAGCTGGTGGCAGTATTCTAAAGGGTGTTCTAAAGGTAACCTTCTCCTTTTTGTGTCTGGAGAGTTATATTGATAATGAGTAGATGCTTTCCATGCTTAGTATAAAATGAATCTGTATAATTGATTTTATTTAAAAAAAAAAAAAAAAGGAATACAGTCAGATGGCACTTACCCTTTCTGCCTGTGCCTCATTTTTACTTTCCTGGTTTACACTGCTTTTTATTTTCAGATATATTTTGTTACTGCAGTCTTTTGCTAATCATGATACTGATTTCATTGCTTACAAAAATTGAGAGTGCCTTTTTTTTTTTTCCCCCTACCACTTTTACTTGCTGAATTACAGGGGGAAAGGGAGAGCAAAAGAACTTTAAAAGAACCTTGGAAGCATGTGTGGGTTCCCACAGGTCCCACCTCCTCATTTAATAAGTATTCTGTATATTTTAGAATTTTTATTTTGCTCGTGGGATATTGTCAATAGATGGAAGCTTTAAAAGTTGCTTTGCTAGATGGGAACGCAAACCACATCTTGGAACATTTATGCAACTTGTATTTTCTTTGTCCTGTGGTTTATCAATGCTGATCAATTACACCAATCAAATTAACTTATTTTTTCTCAATGCTGTAACATTTCTAAATTACATGTTATTTAAAAGGGAAAAAAAATCTAAAGTTACAATATCAGCATTATTGCTGATAAAGTTCCTTTGTTCAAGGAGTTTTACAAATGATATTGAAAAGAAAATTGATTGTTATATTGGCTGTGAGATACAGAGCTCTCAGTATTGTTCGGTTTGCAGTAAGCAGGGCAACAGAAGTCTTAGGAGTTCTGCAGTAGCCCAGAACCAAGGACTTGTGTAAATAGTAGATCTTGGGATAAGTAGGTCTTGTCTGTGATGAGTAGTTAGCTTTATGTTCCTGTGAAACGGCCAGTTAATCACTTTTTCACTTTCCTAATTAGGTGGGCCAGGAAATTGAGGTCCGGCCTGGTATTGTGTCTAAGGACAGTGAAGGAAAACTCATGTGCAAGCCAATCTTTTCCAAAATTGTGTCACTCTTTGCTGAACACAATGACCTACAATATGCTGCTCCAGGAGGTCTTATAGGTGAGAATATTCTCTTGTGAGAAGTTTTATTTCTTCATGATTGTGAAGTGAAAACATTTGGTTTCATTTAACAATAAATCCTGGTGTAGTAAACAAAAAGGCTATGAGGAATTTCAAATAATTAATATGTAAAGAGGGAGACACATGAGTGTGAAAATCAGGTATTCAATACATATTTATTAAATAATATTTAAATTTATTATTAATACTTT
>WYDI02022194.1:0-18010 GCA_009867235.2 Psittacus erithacus
GACATGGAACTGTTGGAACAAGTCCAGAGGAGGGCCATGAGGATGATCAGAGGACTGGAGCACCTCCTGTATGAAGAGAGGCTGAGAAAGTTGAGGCTGTTCAGCCTGGAGAAGAGAAGGCTGCATGGGGACCTCCTAGCAGCCTTCCAGTATCTGAAAGGAGCCTATAAGGATTTTGGAGAGGAAAAAAAAAAAAAGCCCAACCTCAGCTTTTGTGATTCGGTGAAAATCTTCAGAGATTCACTGTGTCGCTGTACCAATGTGTATCTGGAAAACTCACTTTTGGAGAAATGAAATCCTGATGCTTTCTTCCAATACTCTTCAACATGTGTCTCTATACTTCCAAAGGCACCTTTTGGATAATAAAATCCCACTGTTTATGGCAGAGGCAGCGCATGATATGTTGTTCGAATCACTGCATGTATAACGAGTGACAGTAATGTACAACCACAGGCCATAGTTCTTCCAGAAAAAGTTTATTTGCTGAACCACAGTGGTTCAATTTCTTTCTATCATGTTAATCTAGACTTTCAGTTTGACATTACTGTTGCATCTCAGTGATTTAAAAATGTAATCATAGTGATTGAGAAATATAAGCATTTTTATCTTCCCTTTTCAAATAGTAAAGATCTAAAAAAATCAAAATCTAAAAGCTTTTAACAAACTAAATCCAACTACGCCAAAAATTTCAGCTGAAGTACTTGAAAATTTTAATTCGGATACTTTCTTATTTCCTGTATTATTTTTAATCGTGCATAAGGCTACATCTTGCAGAGAAATTGAAAAAAAAATATTTTTCCTTTAAACTTAAAAAATACACTGAAATGTCACAGTAGGATAATTTCAACTTTTTTTTTTCACCAAATTGCTTTGAAACACAGAATGTATTGAAATGTTTCCATGACTACTTCCAATGATTCTGCTGCTCTTGAAAAAAACCCTCAACCTAGAACTTTGACAAACAATAAATTTTCAAAAAATTTTCTCCAAATATTTGTTACGATCTCATGGCTTCATTTCAAATGTGGAGGGGTTTTGTGTTATCAGGAATATTTTTACTCTAGCAATCAGAATCCCTATCACAGATTTAACTCTTGAGGGCAGAAGATGTCCTCTACTCCTGAGAAGGTGTGATGGATAACACTCCCTATAAAGTTTCTCTCACCCTCATGGGATGTAACATTATGAGTTTCTTAGGTGTCACATCAAATATTCATCAAGTTCATAGTACAATCTCAGTAGCTCCCTCATCGAGACAATGTGTATCCAGAATGGATGATAGTGCTCAACTGTCTCTTTAAAATGCTTAAAGAATTATGAATGAAAAGCACCTGAAAAAGAGAGGTACTCTTCATGCTTTAAAAAAAACAAAAAAAACCAAAAAAAAACCCCAAAAAAAACCCAAAAAAAAAACCAAAACAAAAAAACAAAACTAAGACAAGTCTCTCATGCTTTATTTGCAAATTCAATTCTAAAACTTCTTGCATTTATATTAAAGAAATCAAATCATATCTATCAGAACTTCAATGTTCCATATATTTAATTTCAGCCATTAGCCTAGTAAGCAATATTCTGTAGAGTTAGGCTCTGGTTTAATTCCAAGTTAGGTATCTGTGGGAAACAGCATGGAAAGAGTTAACAAAAGAAGCCGGATTTCTTAGCACATGCACAATCCAGGTGACCGATCACTATGTAAAGTGGCGCGAGTGATCAGCCTGAGGGGGTATAAATATGCATTAAAACTGCGCAATAAATGAGCAAGCTCCATCACTCATATTGAGTTAGTGTCTTGACTCCAGCAGGTCTCCTACATCTGGGTCCCTACAGGTATCTCATTAGCAACAACGTTTTGATGAGGTTTTATCCTTCATTTGTATTTTGGTTTTTCGTTCTTTCTTCACTTTACCTCTTTATTGCAAAGCATCTCACTCTCTTCTAATTTATGTATAGTTGTGCCCAGCCTCTAAATGTCATTAAGTTGATAGGTCACACTTTAAATTAAGTTTGTCAAATAAAAGTGTAATTTAGATCCCATAAAACAGTTATTACCAGTTTTAATTAGGAAAAGTAGGAGTCAGGTCTGTCTGAGAGACGTTCCTAGACATAACCATACAGAAAGCCAGGCTATGTGTTTTTCATTCCAGTAGAGTCACTGATTATTGCAGTAGTTCTATTCAAATTCAGCTAAGGGTGCATTCATCTGCCAGCAGAACAAACCTCAATTAAAGAGAAGAAAGATATTTGGAAATTATAGTTTTAAGTGTTCAGCCGATCTCGAGTTCTAGTTGATTGTAATGTTGCTGTCTCAGATTTAATAAATGTTCAGCGTCCCCTCTGAAAGTGATTACAGGTGCTTTCTTGCAACATCCAAGATCACTCAATCAGGGTGAAGGCTAACACTGATCAGTCTAAAAGCAGTGGATTTTTTTTTTTCCCTCTGATTGGTTGGTCACAACTTTCAGTCCGTGATCAACAACATATTATCTGTTCAAACATATCAGCTTAAAAAGTAAGGAAAAATACAGGCAGAATTTTCAGTCAATGTTGAAAAGAGAGATACAACTGGAATGGTAAACTTAAATTCCATGTGGTACAGAGCATAAAGGACATAACTGGACGTATAAGAAATAATACAGGATATAACTATGGATTCTGCAAAATGTCTGCACTTGCTAAGTCTGCTTCTGCTGATTGTAACTGCCCCTCTCCTTTGTATCAGCGGTAAATGCATTGACTGTTTACCAAAGAAGCTAAGAATACTCCTTTGATATTGCAACAATTCATAAAGTGATGCAGATTTTGTTTAAGAGTCTAGTTCTGGTCACAAGTGCCCAGATTTTTAGGTTAGTGCATCTGTAATGAGATTGACAGTATTACACCAGTGGAAGAGGGGATTCAGGCCTGTGGCATGGACTTGTCTGCAGTTTCAATTGCTCACTAAAATGCTTTTGTTACATGCAATGTATTTTTGACACAAAAATACACGTGTTTGTGGCTGCAAAACAAGGATATTTTCTTTCATCAGAAAACTACATGGCTAAACAAGGAAAAGAACATTGGTATGAAAATAAAAAGTACTGTATCTGAAAAAGAATACATCTTTAGCATGAAAAAAATGTAATATTTACCTAAAAGATAGAGAATTTAAGTGTTCCATTTAAGAATGCTATCTGGAGTTGTCTTTGCAATTCTGAAGGATGCACAGTATCCCGTCCTTCCATCACACAGTATTATAAGACATCAATTGGCTTTTTTGCTTTTGGCTGCATATTTTGAAGAGAGGCAAATAGATACCTTTATATGTATGCATATATGAACACACACACATGCACACATGCATGTATGTGTCTATACAGATAGAGAATGCATTTTCGAAAGTGGCTACATTTTCAAAGGATTGAGTGGTAAATGTCAGTATTTTGAAAATATAGGTATTTTTTATATATCTTCATTCACCAGATATCCTTGTTATCTCATATTTTCCATATAGCTGCTTCTGAAAGTATTAGAGTGGCAGGGTTACGTGCTATAGCAGTTCATCTCTAATGGGAAGTGATCAGCTCACCTCTATAATTGCTTTTCTAGAGCTCCAGGCACAGATTTGCCATGAAACTTTAATCCCCTCTCATACTCTACCTACTACATCTTGTCTCCTGCTCTGTTCCTGTGTCATAGGTACAATTCATTTCCCCAGCATTGTGTGGCAGCATCTGCCTGGCTCCACAATCTTATGTGCTGGATGCAATAAATCAACAACAAGCAGAATTTCTTCCCAGGAGTCTAAGATAGATTGCTTTTTTCAAAGTTAAATTCCATGCTGTCCTCTTATCTAACATATGCCCTGATACTGGAAAAGTCTCTTCATAGAACAACCTTCAGACTGACCACCTTTTACATCTGCCCCTGCATCTCTTAGTCATAAAGCCAAAAATTTACCTTTCCTAGTGCACCCTAATATTCTGTTCTTGGCAATAGCCAAAAATAGATCCTCAGGGACATATATAAGAACAAAGTTAGCATTCATTGGTACTCTTCTAATCTTCAGTTGTTTGTGGCTTAAAGAGACTTCTTGTCTGGTTTTGTGGATAATATGTGATCCTTACTTGGTATGTATCTTTGAATGTATATTAAGTATTTATTTAATTTTACTCTTTGTTGAATCATTTTTTGAACTATTTATGTTTTACAATCTGTAGGCTGTCAGTGGTATGAAATTGAACAGTCCAGAAATAGCCCCAAAACTGGAAGTAGGTCATCTATTAAGCTGTTATGAGGCTTCCTAGCACAGTTCTGGCTTGTACCAATTACAGCTCTCTCAGAAATTTCCCAGGCACAATTTGGGAGCTAGGCACAAGTTTGGATCATTCCCATAGGCAGTTTGGATGCAGTTACTCTGTCTTGGAAGACACAAGAGTTTAGTACAAATGCTAGCTGTTCTTTGTCAGCAAGCCGCAGTGCCAGAAAATGATGGCCTAAGTATATCCAGTATATCTAATCTGAGCATCCTAACATGCCATGGAAATCTACAGTTTCATCCTGGCTTGTACTAGCAACACCTTTTTTACACTGTTTCAAATCCACCATCCCAATTTTTTTTCATTTCACATTAACTAATTTTTGTTCATTTACCTTGTCCATGTAATTGAGAAGCCACATAACCAGAAGTATAAAATAGCTGCAGTATTAAGAGATAATCTAATGGCCAGATCTGAGACTAATGTAGCAGAAAGCCAGATGAGGTATCTTTACTTAAACAAGGTGATTAAAAAAATTATTAGTGTTTGCAAAAATATATTAAGTACATGTTCAGATGTTTAACATATATAAATATATGCATAGCATATCAGGGTAAATAATGACATTTATTAAAAGAACATTGTAATTGCCTGAGAGGCAAAATGTGTCTTTAAAATCGTAATAGCACATTTCTACATCTGGTAATTCAGCTAGGAAATATTTGGGACATTTTATTCAAAATAGGTTTTCTGAAATTCACCCTTCAGATGTATTAATTTGGAGGACAGCCAGGCTCTCTGATCCTATTAACCACATTTGAGAACCCTCATATGGCTGGAAAAATATAAGATCCATGCCATGTTTCAGAGTAATAATAAGGGCACTCTGAATAATTTACCATCAAGGAATTATAGTCTTCTGTGACTGGACCAGCATATGACAGCGGAAAGATGTAGCCTAGTAACTTTGAGATGATCAACTTTGAGTATCCCACGCTGTCCAACAGCTGGAACTTTGATTCACTCAGAAGCTTTGAACCAAGAATTCTCAGTTGACAGTTATGCAGTGTACCCTTAGCATGGGAATTTTGCTTGAGCTTCTGAGGAGTCACCAGTTGCCCACCATGTTCAATATTCACACCTCCACATTACAGAAAATTACTACAGGAAGTCAGTCCACAGTCTGGAGAATACTAACAAACTCACACTCTTATCACAGTGCTACACTCATCACAGGGCTTTCCTTTAGCTATTCTGCTCTACATGGAAAGAAGGGATGTCATTTTTTACTCGAAGAATTACAGAATGAAATAAGGATTAATATTTCTAAGTTTAAGCATTTTTATTGCACTACTCATCACATACTTCTCTCAATTCCAGTGGAGTAGGGTGAAAGCTGGTAATAGCCTGTTCTAAAGTCAGGAAGAGGCAATAGATAATTAGCTTCCTATGCTTTAAAAATAATCACATCACTTCTCTGTTGAGCCCAATAGTATGTATGTAACTGATATGTAGCTTGATTTAAAAAGATTGCGATCAAAAAAATTTCAGTCTTTATATAGGAGCATAGAGAGAGGGGAAGGATCCACTTAATCTCTGCAGATTTGTTCCAGGAGCTCACCACAATTACTGTTCAAACTTTCAGTTCTTTTAATCTTATTTCTAATTTGAGTATGCCTAGATCTAGATTTGCTTCAGATTTTAGCCAAGCATTTTTATGACTGTCTCTATCTGAGGATGCTGATTTTGCCTCTTGACTGGCTATACTGGGTTTATGTGGCAAGGTTTTGGTAGTACAGGGATGGCTTCTGAGAGAACCTGGTACAAACTTCCCCTGTATTTGGTAGAACCAATGCCAGTCAGCTCCAAGATGGAGCCACCACTGACCAAAGACAGGCATGTGAGTGACAGCGGTGGCACCTCTGATTGACATACTGAAGAAGGGGAAAAAAAGCCCACGCACAACTACAAGTGGAGAGAGAAGCGAGAATATGTGTGAGAAACCACTTTGCAACACCTTCACAATGTGAAAAAAAGAAGGGGAGGAGATGGTCCAGGAGCTGGAGCAGAATTTCCCCTGCAGCCCATGGTATAGACCATGGTTGGGTAGGCTGTTTTCCCCTGCAGCCCATAGAGGACCCCATGCAGGGGGGTGCCCGAAGAAGGCTGTGACCCTGCAGGAAGGCCTGCTGGAGCAGGCTTCTGGCAAGACCCATGGCCCCATGGAGAGGGCCCCATGGAGAGGACCCCATGCTGGAACAGATTTGCTGGCAGGAGTTGTGACCCCATGGGGGACTCACGCTGGAGCAGTCTGTTCCTGAAGGACTGCACTCATAGAAAGGACCCACACTGGAGCAGTTCATGAAGAACTGCAGCCTGTGGGAAGGGCCCACTTTGGATCAGTTCATGGAGGGCTGTCTCCCACGGGAAGGACCCCACACTGGAGCAGGTGAAAAGTGTGAGGAGTTCTCTCCCTGAAGAGGAAGAAGCAGCAGAGACAAGATGTGATGAACTGACCACAACCCCCATTCTCCCCCCCTGCGCTGCTGGGAGTGGGGATGTCGAGGATTTGGGAGGAAAGTTAAGCCTGGAAGAAGAGAGGGGTAAGGGAAAGATGTTCTGAGATTTAGTTTTTATTTCTCATTACCTTACTCTAATTTGATTGGTAATAATTTAATTACCCCAAGTCAAGTGTTTTGCCTGTGACAGTAATTGGTGAGTGATCTCTCCCTGTCTTTATCTTGAACATGAGCCTTTTGTTTTATTTTCTCTCCCTTGTCCAGCTGAGGTGGAGCAGCTTTGGTGGGCACCTGGTGTCCAGCCAGTACACTGATACTGGTAAACTGCAATAAGAAAGGAACATTCTGACCCTGTGATTTCAGAGGGATTGAGTGGAAGTAGAAACTGAGCTATTTAAAATTAAAAAGAAGGAGTTCACCCATTCAAGCACAAATATCTTCAATAATTAGCAATAACAGCAAGGGGAATACAATTACAGGCAGACCAAATTGCTTTTTATTTAAATGTTCTCTTTTTAAAATGTATCCCAGTGTGAAAGTCCCTCTTTAAATTAGTGAGAGCATGCATAATCTCAATGTCTCCACTGGGGGTTGTAGGAATATATGTTCTCTCACTTGCTTAGTTACGCATTTAGGGGATTAGAACAAAATTATACTGCCCGGGGTACTTTATAATGACAGATATCAATAGTAATTTAGCTAATTGAGTGTATTCCAGCTTTATTTTAATTTACTGGTGTTTTTCACTTTATTCTTTGTTATTTAGTTCTCCCTGAATATTCTATTACCACTGTAAGCCTTGACCCTGCAAACTTTTGCTCATAGAGGTACACTTTTCTTGCCATATGAGGAAGGAGTTTTACAAGTAGATCTGTAGCCATTAGAGAATACTTAAGAAACCAGGGCAAAGAAATTCCTATCTCAGTTTCTAAAACTTTTTCAGTCTACCAAGAAAAGAAATCCAAGAAATTATTCTTTAACAAAGAGAAAGCTTTATTAAACAGGCAGTTTCAGTTTTGTTCATCTCATTCAACTTTGCGCTGTTTTCCTGCGTAATAGAAAATTAAACAACCTGAGTGACAACATCATTGAACTTTCAAATTTGTCAGCAGTTGGAGAAGAGTACTGCTTATTGAAATTTACTGGTTTTGCCAAGCTCTGACAAAAAGCAAAGAGATCACCCAGCTTGGGGAAACTTTTTCATAGTTTACTGAACATTCTGAACATGCTACAGACTCACCTGAAAATAATTATATAATCTTGTGAGAGCTCCCTTAGTTTTGTAGGACAAGATGAAGGTTGAGAAAATTAATTATAATCTTTATAGAGTGCTTTCTGGAAGGATTAGCTCCTGTAATTCTCACAGACTATGAGAAAGGCTTCATCTCTTGTTATAGCTACCATTACTGTAATGCTCAGGTCCTTCAGAACTGTGAATGTATTTAACATAATAATGTATTAATTTGGCTTGGATAGAAGTAATTTTTTTCATAGCAGCTTATATCATGTTATTTTTCACATTTGTGTTGAAAACAGTGTCAATAACATAGGAAAGTTTGAACTATTGCTGAGCAGTGTTTACACAACATCAAGGCCTTTTTAGTTTCTCAACCTTCCCTGACAGCAAGTAGGCTGGGGGTGCGCAAGGAGTCATGTGAGGGTACACAGCTACGAAAGCTGACCCCAACTGACCAACAGGGTATTCTACACCATATGATGTCATGCTTGGCAATAAAAGCTGCAGGGAAAAAGAAGGAAGGGGAAGATGTTTGGAGTGATGGCAATGTCTTCCCAAGTAACCATTATGTACTGGAGCATTGCTTTTCCTGGGGATAAATAAACACCAGCCTATGGATGGGAAATTATGAATGAAGTTCTTATTTTGCTTCTCTTGTTTTGCTTTACCTATTAAGCTGTCCTTATCTCAACCCACAAGTTTTTATGCTTTTGTCATTCTGATTCTCTTGCCCATCCCACTTGTGGGGAGTGAGCAAGTGACTGTGTGGGGCATCAGAGTTAAGCCAAAACACAACTCTATGAAATTTTAACTTTATTTAATAGATAGGGAGCTACAACAGACAGACCTGTAAAATATCACCAAGCAAGTCTATGACCCTGTAAGGAACTGAAGATCTCTCTTTCCATAAGCTATAAAGCAACCATTCATCCGTTCTTCCTTTATTACTGCTACTTCCATTTGCAAAGTACACCCAGGAAAAACAGCCTGTAAAAAAAATTAGTAAATTTTCCCTGAGAAGTAAAAAGGATGTTGGTCAGCCTCCTCACAGATATGTACCCAGGGTTTTGAATGTACCCTCTGCAATCAATATTTAGCTTTTCCTTTTTCCGAGTGGAAGACATACTTTTTCTGATTAAACTGGTTCCCAAAAGTATTTCAAAACTAACATTTTTGTACTGCTTCTGTTTGTTTGTTTTGCTTTATCTCTTGACAAGTCTTTCAAGGCCTGCCCTCCCCATCACAGCAGTCACAGTTCCCAGCGCCTACCTAAAGTTATATCAGCTGCATCATATTTTCAAGGCCCTATCACTAGCCTGGGACTGCTGGAGTGGGAAACACCGAACACATCCTTGATGTGATCCTCAGTGGTCATGTAAGTCTAAAAAAGCAGGAGCCTGTGGTAGGCAACAAAAGAGGACATGAACATGATTTTTAACCCTATTACTCTCTAACACTGCACTATTGTATTATTGGAACCATATGTTCCAAAGTCAGATATGTAACTCTTAATTCTGCTAAAAGCAAGATTGGGACCAAGATCTTATAAGTGTGCTTACAGTTTAAGTTAAACCATTGAAGGCCAAACACATCATTGCTGATGGACAGTAAAATTAAAATACCATTATGGATATGTACTGCCTGTAGAAAACAATGACTGTGAAGTACATTTATTCTACACCTTTTTATTATAATGATAAAAATAAATACCACATGATAAGAATATATGGAAATTTTCGCAGTGAGCACATAGAGTTGGCAATATTAGATCCAGGATACAGCCTGGGGCTTCATCAAAGTTTTGTAAAAATCTTTTAAATACAGGTTTCCTCTATTTAAACTCTTGAAGATCAGCAGCAGTTCACAGCTGACATAGAACAGTTAGCATGTCAACAGTATGAACAGTCTGACACGACACTAAATTTCACTTTAGCTATCAGGGAAAAAAAAGTAAAAAGGAAGAAAATTTATCTGAAAAAAATAACTTTTGCCCTGTTGTGGACTATACTGAGGAGAAAACCAGCAGGTGGATGCATGTGGAGATCCAGAGAGTCATTTGCCACAGGGTGAATTGTTGGTCTAGCCTTCTAGACTGTAGTTCTGTCATACACTGAAAAGCCTGACCCTCAAATCCGTGAGAGCTTTGTGCAATGTAGGCATGTACTTTATCCATCTATAAGCTGTAATAAGGCAGTACAGAATTGTTCCCTACAGTACATTCCCAAGTGTTTTATCCAGTCTAGTATTAAATTATTCAAGTGATGGGCTTCCAATACTTCCTTGGGGGGATTACTACAGACTGATAGACATCACAGGAAGTTTTTCTGATGTAAAGTCTGAATTTTTCTCAACTCATTTTCTTTCCATTATTCCTAGTTATGCTCCCTTGAACCTCTCTAAACAAATCCTATGCCTCATAGGTGTTTACACAATTCAAAACTTGTAGACAGATATTTCATTCTCTAGTAACCTTTGTCTGGCCAGTGATACACACTCTGTTATTTTTTACTCTTTCTTCATAACCCATCTTTCCCATCTCATCCTCAGTATATTTTTCTGTTGAGTCACTTGATATGATAATTAGTTGTTAATTGGTGGGTTATGAGCAATCTTGAAATCACATTCTTAAATACGCAAAATATATGGACTAATTACTAACATAAAAAACTTATCACCCAACACCAAAGACGATTTGAAAAATTGATGTCCTTAGTGAAAACAAACCAACAGCTGAAAACTGAGGTCCTAGTTAGGAGTATATGATCTAATGAGCCTCTTTCTTAACATCAGTCTTGTGCCATCAATTTCTAAAATGGACCACATTGACAAGCATGGCTACAAGTTATTTCACCATGACCTGTCATTAGTCAATTGTTCACACCAAATGGGAATATGCAATATGACTAGAAGGCACCTGAAATATTTCTGAAGCTTCATCTCTGAGGCAGCTGCTTGTACTTGACTGACCTACATTTTCCAGTCTTACATACTACTGAATACAGGTGACTCATTCTTACTTTTTGAAACCAATGTGAAACAACAAAAATCTTACAGCTGTGTCTGCAGACTTCACAGGTCTACTGTAATTAATAAGAATATTTGGGAATAATTACATGTGGTTTTCATTTTTCTTCAGTGTAAGCTTTTATAAGTTGCTTGATTAACACCTCCCCAGCAGCACCTTCCATATTTGAACAATATAGAATTTTTAAGGAAACATTGCAATGGGTTTTCACCTCTCTTTTCTGAGTTTACAACATTTTCACCAAGTTTTGTGTATATTATTTATTTATGTGCCTTAGTAATCTATTGTCAAGACAATAAAGAAAGCACTGAAAATAAAGCATGTGGACAGTTAGGATCAACTTAGATTTTCTGTATTTTTATTTTGGATGAAAATTTTAATGAAAAAAATATTTCCAGTGACAATGAAGGATATTCAAACCACTCAGGTTTAGACCTTTAGACATGTAAGCTAGTATAAATGTGCCTGCATAATTGCAGGAGATCAGAAGTTTTCTAAGACCTCGGGCATTCTTGGTAGTATGCATTGATACGTTATAAAGACCACTGTAGTTCTGCTTAATCATTTACAAATAATGGTAATAAATCTGAGCTTCACAACTGGGGTAATTTTATTAGAGTTGAGCTATGCAGAAAAAGGTAAAAGACAAGAAATATCTGATGCCTGTCTCTACTCTGACAGTACTTTCTGGTAGGAACATTTCCTGTTATCATGTTTTTAAACTTTTCTATTTCTTCCTTGAAGCTTTTCTTCTTTTTCTTCGAGGAAGTCCACTTCCTGTAATTATCAGAATGTGCAAACTAAACTTTTTTCTTTTTTTTTTTTTTCCCTGACATATATGCTGGCCATGCCACTAACTGCATCTAGCCAGAATTAAAACACCAACTGCTACTAAAGTGTGCACAAGAAATAGATGATTTGTGACTAACTCCAATAAAAAATATTATTTATGCTGTACTTTGGAAATTATGTGGTAGCAGTATTGTAAACAGCTGTGTGCTCCATTTTAGTGAATCTCATAATTTAGAATGTTTTCCTTCCCTTTTAATTTTTTTTTCCTAACTTTTGTCTTGTACTCAGGCATGATTGAAAGAAGGGAAAATTGCCAAGCCAATGCAGCTTGTTATGAAACTTTAACAGTTTGTATTCCCTCAAATTAACTGAAAGGAGTATAAGCACCATACACTGCTCTGTGCACCCACATCCTTCTATGAACACCTGCTAGCTGATGGGGGCTTTTCTCACTCAGGTTCGACAGTCAAGGAGAAAACTAGCAATGCTAAAAGGTTCTCTGCTAAAATGTTCTACTATAAACTACTCTAAAAACTTGTTTTAATTTATTTGTCATTTTTGCCACAACAGTTGAAACCTGAATAAAGTAGCTGTTCTTAAACATTACTTCTTAAGCATTTCCATAAAAAAGTCTAGACTGACATTTTTTTTAAACCAGTAGATAAGCTGTAGTAGTCTCTAGCAGCAATTGTTTCAGAGGTAAGTGCCAAAAGCTTTTCAGTAGTTTTTGGTATATTTTTGCATGAAGTTAGTTCTAACTCACAAAAACATCAGTGTTTTATATGATTGTATCTCCCCTCACACACATAACTTTCAAATCTGTACTAATATTCCTCTAACTCTCTGTCCTTCCTTTCTTTCTCTCTCTCTTTGTTTCTCTCTTCCTCTCTTCTCTCTCTTTCTTTCTGTCTCTCTTTCCCTCTTTCTTTGCCTCTTTCTGTCTTTTTTGCCCATTTTCTTTTTTTCTTTCTCTCTCTTTTGAAAGACATGAATAAAGATACACAGACAAGGGTAAAAGAGCATAAACAAAGAGAAAACTCAACAGAGAGTATCTGAACTCTTCAGCTGTACATCAGGGGCCACATACATCTAATATTCTAATATTTCTATTCATGTGCAGAATAACAATACTCAATGACATTGTCCAAGGACAGGGGAAGAGTCAAGTCAAGGAGTCAGGATCTAATTTGTGAAATGTTGCAAGTAGTTGGAGGGCAAAGAGAAGGAAGGTGAGGGTCATAGGGCCAGGAGCATTGTCACAGACTTGCAGTATGTATAGGTCCGATTTCAAAATGACCTTGTACTTAAGCATATATTTTCTTTGGTCATGATTAATGGTAAACATCAAGCCTGTCATGAGGGATTTGAATAATTTCGAAATAGGCTCTGTGGATTAGTCCAGAAAGGACAATCCTTGCTTCACTATTGCAGATATATCTGTATTACAAATAAATAACACACTCAGTAAAAAGTGCAATTCTGCTTTACTAGAACAAGGTTGACAGTTTTGTCCAGGCTGCCATCTATGCCTCCCCATAGTAACATGTTCTGAATAACATATGCATACCTTAAAGAGATAGATTTATTTCCACACATCTGATAAAAAGCTATAATTCACATACTCCCATTTCTCTTATGACAGTGGACAAGATGTGAGCTCAAATTCAAAATAATAGGTGGATCAATAACTCTTTTAGTAGCCTAAGTATCAAATAATTAAGAGAAAGTATCTATGTAGCAGTCCACAAACCATTACGTTGTCTGTGACACTTACTCAAAACCCACCATTTTAGTCACTTTGTAATTATTTAAATTGCAAAAAAATCAAATGTCCAAATAACACTGGTGTATGATAACTTGATGGCTTATTTCCCCATGGCAGCTGAGATATTACACTTATTACACTTAATGTTAATAAATCCTATTGTGATTTTGAAGAATGACAGGATGGTTGAAGTTGGGAGGAACCTCTGCAGATCACCAAGTCCAACTCCCATGACATTCAATGAAGGATCATCTAGAGCAGGTTGCCCAATAATTGTGTCTAATAAGGTTTTGAATATCTCCAAAGACGAAGACTGTACAACGTCTCTAGGCAATATGTGCCAGCCTTGAGCACTATCACAGTAAAAAAAAAAAAAAGTATTTTTTTGTGTTCAAAAGGAAGTTCATGGGTTTTGATAGATGCTCGTTTGCTTTTGTCCCTTGACTGTGCATAATGAAAGAAGTCTGTGTCTTGTTCATTCCCTCCCATCAGGTATTCATATACATGGATAAGATCCCCCTGAGCCTTCTCATCTTCAGATTACTCTACGCCAGCTCTCTCAGCCTCTCCTAACATGTCAGATGCTCCAGTCCCTGAATCACCTCAGTAGCCCCTTCCTCAGTTATTCACAGTGTGTTCTTATCTCTCTTGTACTGGGGATCCCCAAACAGGCTGAGGAGGGGAAAATTCACCGGTCTTGGGCTGCTGGCAACATTCCTCCTAACACAGCTGTTGACCTTCTGGCTGTTACCTGCCTTTGTTGCAAGGGATCACTGTTGGCTCGTGGCCATCTTTTTGTCTACCAGGACCACCATAATCAAAGGCCCAGAAAAAGCCCAGGTAATGAAAGATATTATAGACTGGCTACTGCTTTCACTTCCCTGAACTCATGTTGTCACTTACAACCACGGCAACACATAATTCTGGCTCTGTTACAGTCAAAGAGCCAAAATCAGAGGGTGCATTTAGAAAGAAATGTAACAGCAAGAAAGATTATCCTGTAGTTACAGAAAAGGAACTGTTGAACTGAGACGGGAGACTAACCATATTGATAACCTAGCACAAATGTATTTACCATTATTTGTAGCAAGGCATACTTAGTGTTGCTGTACTACTTAGTGGAAAAAGCTGGCCATTAATTTATGAGCAATCCTGAGCAATAAATTGAACAGGATTAGGAGCCATATGCTCTAAATCTAAACATTCAAGATTTCCAAATTTAAACAGATCACCTAACATTCCCTGTATGTGTATGGAGAGGAATATATACTATCTGAGGTTAATTCATTTCAACCTAAAATGGATTTTTAGGATAGATGAGGTGAATCACTTTCTATACATGTCTTTTTCTCTAAGTGATTATAAAAAGATAATAAGGTCAGTAGGTCAGACTTAGATGCCTAGCTTTTAAATTCTTAAAGGGATTAAAAATGGAGTCCACTTTCTGGAAATACTATGAATGAGAAAGACATAGGAATTGTAAGTAGCGGGCCAGTACAAATCCACAGAGAAGGAAGGGTTAAGGGGAATAAATGCTCAGTGATCAAGAGTGTGATGATGGAGTTGGAGTGACAGAAGAAAAAAAGGAGGGGTGAAAGCAGTGACAGTGCAGGACAGTAGATCACACATGGCTATGTAAAGCTGAAATTGGCAGCAATCTAAAAAGGAGATGTCAGAACTCCATGTCACTTTGCTAAACTGAGCAGAGGGAGGCAAACCCAGAGTAAGGAGTTAGGTCAAGATCTGAGTCACAGACATTAAGCTTGTGAGTGGGTAAAACCACTTTAAAAGGCACGTACAAAATGTGATAATGAAGTATGCATTAAGTTAATGAGGATCATCAGAGACAAATCATTCCCTTTTCATGTACTTAACCAATCTATGTGAACAAAAGATGATTGAAAAGAAAAATTAATAAGCTAGACTACAGTAAAAAGGCATTCATGTTCTAGATAGTTTTCAAATTATCCAGTCAGCCTTTGATGACAGTGTTTAAGATACTTAAAAATGTACAATATGTAGGTTAAAATGGGTAACACAAAGGTAGGAAGTTACCTGTTTCTGAAAAAATGCCACAAATGCATTTAACAGTGTTAACAGAGACTTTTCATGAATTAATATTTAGAAGTGAAATAGTGAATCTATTGTGTGTGTCTTCTTTGATTCATAAGGGATTTTGTTTACCCTGCTTGACTAAGACCAATGCAGGCAGCATTCTCTCCTTCCTCGACTCTCAATATCTTCATCCACATGATGCTATTTATGTGTTGTGGAGAGTGGGTTCTTCTCACATTTGCTCAAACCTCCTTTCTCCTAAGGATTATGCATATTGAAGAAAGCGTAAGTTCAACTCTAAATGGTCCTAGCCTTGCTGCTTCTGTATTTTTTGACTGGTTTCTGTATTATGTTAATCTGCCTTTGGCTCTTCATTTTTCCCATTCTGTTCCTTTTCCACCCCAAATACATAATGTGTTGGCTTGACATTAGGCTTTTTCTGGAGCCATTATGCTAGACTCCTGAAAAGATTCTTGGTTTAGGCTTATATTCTATGTTTCTACCTGTTCTTCAGATTGGGATTCAGAAGAGCTGCTTTATGCGTGGGACCATTACTTTAAGGAGGGCAAGAGAATCAAATATAAGGAAGTTATGTGTAAAGTGCTTTGCATGACTGTGGAAAAAGGCCAGAGGGGAAAGAGGATTGATATATTTTGCATCAGATTATCCATTTTGAAAGCCACCACTGTAAGCATTTATCAATATAAACAACAGGATTGCCCAAAAATATTACTCATGTTTAAAGTAACACAGTATTTATCACTGTGTTAATCAAGACGTTTATTAGCTCAAATATTCTGTATCCAACAATAGCCAATACTGTAGATTCCGGAGGAAGTGACTAGTGCAGCATTTCATGCTATACTACACCTCAAGCAAAGATTTATGTAGTTGGTTTTGAGTGTAATTTTATTATAACTGAAAATTTAAAGCACTGCATGCATACCCTACTTATTTGCTGAATTCACTACAAACTGGTTAATATTCTTTGAGGATTATTTTCATCATAGGAAGGAAGATGCCCTGAAGGGTTGAAGAAAATGAGTATACATATGTAGAACCTAGAAATATTTGAACTCATTAAGCAATGAAAATTGTCAGTGTAGTGTAGGAATGAAAGAATATGACGTTGCTAGCCTTATTTACACAGATGATTAGAAAGAGATAAAGTAGCTGACCTAGACAGCTAATAAATACGGCGTTCAAAACACAGCATTTTCTGCCTTCTTTTTTTCCTGACCTATTTTTCTTTCCCATAATTGTCTTAAAATTTTATCCTGAGCTCAGGTATTGGTTGAATCCATTACTCTGGCTTCGGTATTTCCTAGTTATTTGTTAAATTTTGTAAGAATTTGTTTGATTAGATCTGATTTAGCTCCTCTTGGGAGCCCTGAAGGACTAGAAAGATAAGCAAACCCTACAAGTAGGACCCACACATGTTCTCTGACTCATTAAGGAATGAAAAGTGCTGGGTTAAGGGAAGAAAGGAGAAAGGTTATTCCAATTTACAATTGGCTTTCAAAACCCAGGGCATGATTTTCTAAGTTGTTAAATTGGTTTCATTTTTGTTTAACTCTTTAAATGTAACTAAACTCAATAAACTTGGGAGTTCATGCAAACCCAGAGTATTGGATATTTCTCAATACATGAGGTACACACCCTTAATGAAATTTAAAATCATGACCATACAAGATCTGTTACTTTTTTTCTCATAATTCTATCTTTTCACATTAATTGGCCATAATAAGAGTGCCTCATTAACGTACATTTCAGATCTGGATCTTACAAATATCAAGAACTCAACTTTAAAAAGCCTATACCTTATTTTAAGGAACAGAGAGATTATTCCAACTGTAAACAACAACAACAACAAAAAAAAGGTAGTATTTAGCCCTCTGTTCGCTAGTAAATTAGCCATCCATTCTTGCAAGCCATAAAGCAGAAAAAAAAGTCCTGCAATACATTCACTTTGAATGTATTGTGTTCTTAAGTCACTCAGAAACATTCTCAGATACAGGATTGGTTTCTAGTAGGCCTCTACCTCACTGAATGTAGGTGAGCACCTTCCTTAAGAAAGAACATTCAAACCTGCAACTTCAGTACATTGGAGATCACTGAAGTTTGTCTTTCCATGCACAGGGGCAGAGGTACAGAAGACAATTCTGGATCTTCTGAACACCTGCTGCAAGTCTATGAAAAACAGAAAGACCAGAGATAGCACTTTTTAAAATTTATTTTTATTTCTGATAAAAACTAAGGTTCGCATGCAACCTCTTGGTAAATGCAGCTTTACATATGGGGAAAGTAATCATAGAATCATAGAATAGTTAGGGTTGGAAAGGACCTTAAGATCATCAAGTTCCAACCCCCCTGCCATGGGCA
>WYDI02022195.1:0-13436 GCA_009867235.2 Psittacus erithacus
GTCCCTGCCCATGGCAGGTGGGTTGGAACTTGATGATCTTAAGGTCCTTTCCAACCCTAACTATTCTATGATTCTATTCTATGATAGACCAAGATAACTGAAAGAAGCCACCTCATCTCTCCTGCATACGCATTTGTTTGTAGTCATGAAATTGAATCTAAGTTTCTCTAGATCTTACAGCTGATGTGAAGATTTAGGAGATAATAATTTAGGGGATAGGGTGTTGTGTGGTGTGGAAACAATATTAGTATCAAAAAAATAATAAAATGCATAGCAAAGAAAATGTCAGAGAGGTCAATTCTACCATCTTTTTTTAGCATGTCTGTGATGCAGAACTGATGTTATTAGGATAAGTAAGGTATTTGTCAGCAAACAGGATGGAACATTTTTAATAGCCCTTACAAAGATGCAACCAATATTTAGCCTAAGGCTAGTGTGCTCATCTAGGATAAAAAAACCTCTGACTGCCTCCTTTAAATAATCTGCTGGGCCTCAGTGACCAATAACCAGCAACGGTGCCTGTCAATGCCTTTTTGGATCTTTCCTGTGCTTGGCAGCATGACAACTATAGAGTTAGGAGAGAGCCAAAAGCTGGGTTAAACAATTACCTTATCTATTATTTTGGCCTTGTAGAATAACAAAGCCAAAATTCCTGATGGCAACTCCCATAAGCCAATGCTTCTCAGCTTGCTTTAGTCAGAGGTTAAGTCCAAGGCAATCTGGTACCTTAGAAAGCACTGAATATATCTGGCCATTTAGATGACCCATGATTTGAGGATGACAGATGACTTGGAAGGTACTTCTCACACCAAATGTAAAATCAACAAAATGAAGGAATCTTTTGAGAACAAAAGGGAAGACAGGTATTTATTCAAACCAATTCAAGATTCAAACAAGTTACATAATTTCAATTTTTGAGAAAGGTTTCCTTTATGATGCTTACTATAAGTAGTCCTATATCTCCCCCAAACAGCAAAAACATTTCTACTGTTGTATTAGGGACATATGTCTGTGTATTCTTTGTTTTGTGCATTATTTTTGAAATGACAAAACCAAATCTTTTAATCTACAAAAATAAAATGTTGCAACAGATATTTGATTTTATTGAGGTGCCAGTATTGTTGAACAGTCTATGTTCATCTTACTGGGTGCTATAGCTCATTTCATAAATATTTTTATTATGTTCTGTATATATTTGCATACTCTACTTACCGTAATCACATCTGAACAGCTCACAGCAGTATACTAGGCAACATGAATAACATTCGTTAGAGTTTGTTTGCATTATTCCCCCAAAAGAAGAGGCATATACAGTTGGTGCCTCGTTTTTGTGAGGTTGATGGGGTACTTTTTATGTTATTTTACTAGAATATTTTTGGATGGATCTCTTTTTTTGGGTACATTTGCTTTCTTTTACAAATTTCCATGCTGTGGTGTGGTGCACTTAGGTTAGAAAAGATAGTGCAGAAAGTTGTTCTATTTGGATGGAAGATTTCTACAGCTACTACTTTTTTTTTTTTTTTTTTTTCTCACTGCACTCATTAGATGACAGATCAGCCCTTTAGGATGTTTTGGTAGATTTGGTGAAGTTTCATCAATATACAGTTAATAGACTGCAGTTTCCCCAAGAGGGTGAAGTTCAAATATTTCTCTATAGTGAAGGATGATTTGTATACTGTAAGTTAAATTGAATGTAAATAGGACCATTTAATAATCTCTCTGAGGTAAATGTGACCCAGAAGTCTATTCTTTTGGATCCAGACTGAGATTTGATCCGTACACAATCTTATTCTTCGCCTGCAATTTTAAGGCTACAAAATAGCAACTGTTAATTAAAGGAAACACTTTATGACAAAAGTTAGTTAGACCATCACTATCTTACCACATTCATGTCTGATATCAGTTTGATTTTAATTGGGCATAATCTTTGACTATGTAGCAGAGAGGAGTACTATTACATGTTGAAGATATAGAGAAGAACTACTGCTTGTTCCTTCAGGAAATAACTCTTTGAATGAAATGTCTTCTGCAAAATGTTAGAGTACAACAGTATACTGAACATAAAATAGATATGCAATAAATATTCAAAACATTGCACAGCATTACAACTTCCTATAATCACAAATGCTTAATTAAATTTTACACAAATAATGTATTACAACCTCTCAAACTATTTTTGTTATAATTAGCTACAGCCCTAGGATAGTAAATCCATGAAATACAGACTTTAGAACAAAATACTACAAGTACTTAATATTATATTTCATTATTTCTTCTGTAATATTCAAGTCTTCTGGGCACTGCCTCTTATCTTTCAAGCAAGATTTGAGTTAACGTCTCAAAATCATCTCTTGACCAGCAGTAAATTAACAAATGTAAAATTACTTTAGCATGCAGAAAAATTAGTATCTCCCTCTCTTTTGCATGTCCAGTTCTTTTTTTATACTAGTAATGAGTGATGAGAGAAGAGATTCAGATATAGGATTTTGCTTGGTGTTGCAAAGTGCTGTTTTTAGCTCATCAAGCCATGGTTATTTATGGTTCATTTCCAGGCAGTCATGCATAAGATTCTCAGCTATAAGGTCTATGAATTGCAGTTGACTCTTGTACTACTAGCCTTTTACTTTATACTTTGATGAGACCACAGATGGAACCAAAGTGCAGTTTTTCATTACTAGAAATTGGTACGCAGAGGTAGTCCAAATTAGGTGACACATTATCATACCAGTTATTAAAAAGTAAAAATTTGCATATCATCATTATACATTCATTATTCAAAAATATGTAAGTTAGTAAGGCTATACATAGGGCATCACAACTGTACCCCACTACCTCTGAGTGTTAATTAAATAATCTGAATCTGAACTGAAATTCTTTGGCTGAGCAGTATGTATGTTAATAATTGTGCTCCTGAATAACAAATATCCACTTCTACTGATACAAAAGCTTTCTTCTTCCTGCAAGGGATGAAGAAAATACAAACAAGAAAACATTTTTCTTTTTGACTGAATTGGTCTCTGTCTCTAACATCTGATGTTATCTTTAAAATAGTAATTTCAGATTGTGAAGAAATTATTATCACTTCATCACTGATGACCAGTTAAGTCATGATTCTCTACTGTGCAGACTGCTCATTGATGAAATATTAATGTGACCTCAGATATGCTGGAAAATTAAAACTATTTGTGAATATCTCACAGTGAATATCATTCTAAATAGCATCTCTATGGTAACTGTACTTCTATAAACCAAAAATTAGATTAACAGTCAACTGTATCAGTCTAATCATAGGCAAATATGTTAAATTAAGCTATGACATACTGTTGCCTATTTCAGCCTGATATTCAATCAAGAAAATAAATAAACCATAAACACATATAAATGACCTCTGTTTAAAATGTGTTCGCAGCTTAACATGCTTTAGTTTCAAACAACTAAAAATTATTGTTTAATATATTTTCTTCTCCATGTTTCCTCTTTCATTTCAGGTTTTCTTCTGCATAACCAAAAAGTATGAAGTGAAGAAGTCTAAAAAGGTCCTTTCACAATGCATATCATTGTGTGCATATTGTAACAGTGCATACTGTTCACCCACATGGGTAGCACCACCAAGAACACTTGCTTCAGCAAGTGGTGTTGAATTTGCATGAAGGCTGTAGAATTCCTCCCAAAATATTAATGCTTTAGCAACACTATAAAGTGACAAATTCTTTTTTTAAGTAAAAATGTGAAAAGTTATAAAAATGTTAAGTATAAACTATAAAGGACAAAACTTCTTCCGTGAATAGTGAGGGATCCAGTAATTTTCTTTCATTTGCGTTCAGAAAAAAAAAAACAAAACAAAAGCAAAAAGCAAAAGTTTCCATGCAATTTGTTAGAAATGGTGGTCATACAGAATACCGCTTAGGCCTCATGTTTTCTGAGGCCTATGCTGTTATTTCTTCTGCTTTCACTGTTATGTGTACAACCCCCCGTGGTTTTAGATACTTTTAGAAGTGTCTGTATGACATTCTCATACTTTTCAGTCCCTAATTGGACTAAAATCTCATACTTGTGTCTATTCCTGCAGTCAGCTTGGTCTTTTCTGCTAGACCCCCTTGGTTAGGAGTGTTGTTTTCTTTCTGCGATATGTTGATTTTGCTTGAAATAGATTGTTACACTTTTCACAGTTAGCCAAACTTCTCTCATTCTACTGATAAACATTTTAAGGAACAGAATCCCATGTTATCTGTAGACTACAGACGTACATCATGTAAAGCTCCTTTACTGAAGTTCAAACCCTACTTCTCCAATCATACTACCATTAAACAGGATGCCAGTTTCATAAAGAAGCTTTTCCTTCTGATTTCATAGCCAGTGTCTAAAGGACAAATGGCAAAGCACTTCCTCAAATGTAATTTTCTACGTTAGTATTTCAAGGTCGTCTGTACAGCTTTCCCAGAAATTTGACAGTAATTTTGAGTTTACTGTGCTCAGTATTCAGCTCTTTCCTTGTTAGAATAGAAAGTTCCTACTGTGTCTATATTTTTGTATATAGCATAGTGGATCTCAGAGGCTGCTTTGAGAAAATGCTGGAGCAGTTTACCTGCAGAAAGACTGAAGCCTAAACACTGTGCAGTTTCAGCTTGCAGTCTCTTTAGGGTTGCGTAGTAGACAAAGTCAACAGCAGAAATTATTGTGTTTAGGGTTCCTTTCCCCACCATAGTAATAAAATCCTTGCTGTTGCCTAATTTTTGACTGGGGAAATTAATTACCCTTAACTTCTGGAAACAGGATTTCTCCTTAAAGTCTTGTAGTACTCTATGAATCCAGAATTAATGCTGCTGAAAACCTTGATAGCTACAGATTAAAGTAATTGCATTGGCAGAAAAAAGTATCTTTAAATGTACTATTGTGGAGAACACAAGCTGAGATACAGAAGGCTCTGTTCTGTTGTATAGTAGCAGATTAAATTGACATACTGATTACAGGTAATTTCTAGAACACAATTTGTCTGAAAGCAATACCGAGCGCCAGAGTTTGAGTTTAAATGAATTATGTCCTGAACTAAAATGAAGTTAGTTCTGAACTAAATCAATAGCAAATGCTACTAAATCCTGAGGAATCGTTACCCAGCAGTGTCATCCAAAAGAGAAAATGAGTCTTAGAAAGCATGGATCTCATTCCTTTCTCTGCCATTTATCTGTTAGGTGTGATCCCAAGTCACTTTGCATCTCTTGGGAATTCTCCATGTGCAGCCTAACTCTCTTGATTAGTCCGAAAGCTGTTTGGGATCAGGGCTTGTTAAACTTTACTAAGCCAACATGTCCCTGCGTTCAACTATGATTTCTAATCTCTCTTACAAAAATACAAAAATTTAATGCTTGCCAGAATAAGGAAGTTGAAAGTTAGCCTTAGATTTATTTTTTTAACAAGAAATTTACTGCAAAGCACGGTTAGTTCAATTAAAACTTAGTCTTAATATTTTTATTGCATAAATTTAAATCAGCTGTCAACTGGTTAAATCATATTTTGTGAGGAGTCAGTCCCCTTAGTGTCATCATTTGCAATATTTCTGTTATTGTCATCTGCAGTTCCTGGAATAATAAATGGTGAACTGTTCTCCTGTCAACATTTAAATTACAGTAAGTATAGAAAATAATTAGAAATAGTAAATATTAATGGTTGCTTCCATTTCAGCTAATTAATTGAAAAGTAAAACTTAGCTGTTATATTGAGTTTGAAACCAAATCAATGTAATATTAAGTTAGGAAACACAGTTCTATATCTTAAAAGGGCGGAGCTACTGCTGTTGGCAATATGTGGTGAGATCTCATACGCAGGTGATGATTATTTACACAGGTGCAAAGATAATTATTAACAGGTGTTCTGAATGGAATGCAAGAGCAAAATTTTAATAATGATACAAACACACGGTATGTAAGTCACTTGCCAGAGTCAGAAAGTTATAGGAGAGATCATGTTTACGGGTATTTGTCCTTGAATGAATTTCTGGGATACTTTAAGACCAGGGTGATGTCTCATGTTTCTCTCACTTTCCTTGATGTAAGAGAGTACTTGGTACCGTGGAGGGTGATAAAGTGCTTTATGTGAAATGGCAATTCTGTCCTGCTTTGCAACCGTTACACACCTTTGGCTTACAAAGTCCCTGTGGAAAATTCAAAATATTAATTGGACTTCAATTACTTCAGTGTGCTGCAAAATGAACTTATTTTCTCTGGTAAATATATATAAGGAACTTGTACTTTAGTGGTATAGGTGATATATTTAAGAATATGTGTGTGGTTCAGGACAAAGAATTATGTTCATCTAGTCCAAACAACCTTCTCTTACAGTACTAATGACTGGCTCTAGATTCAAAAAGCACTTTCAACAATGCATAGTAGCAAGCATTAAACCATCAGTATCTGTAGGAAACAGCTCTTATTTTAACCCTACCTACAGACAGATGAAAGTTTGATTTAATGACAATAATATTTTGATAAAATAGTAACTTACAGTCTTTGGAAACAGAAAAAATTCTGGCTAGGCACTTTAGTGCATGACAAACATTCCTATTTGAGAAGTGCTTGCGGCACTTTCATTTGGAATATGTCCATAATATGTGTGATGAAATCTTGTCTATGTAAAGAACAACTTCCATGTATTTCAGTTCAGCAGAGTGCAAGGGAGTGTCACCCTTTGACATGTTATAATCCATGTTTCTGCAACTGTTTACAGACACTCGTGTTACCTTAACAGTTATAGAAGAACGGACACTCACTGAACATGTTTTAGATAAGATATATCTGTAAAAGAGATGAGACTTTACTACGGAAGTCTAAGATTGGCCACTAAAACCCGCACTAACGTTATTTTATCACAGCAGCCTCCATTCTATGGAGTAATTAATTACTATTGGAATAAAAAGACTCAGTTTTATTACCAAGTAAATCTATCAATTATTGATACTTTTTACTTCTGAAATAATATTTTGATTCATGTTTTTTGAATTAGATTTTCTAGCCAGACTACAATGTAGATTATGTCTTCCTCACATACACATATAAGCTTGAAGAACAAGACTTCATGATATGTCAAGGACCACAAGATGTGAAAATCAGCTGGAAATATCAGAATTTTCTGTTGGAATATTTTATATAAAGTCCAAACAGATTTGTTATGGAAATGTAAGAAATATTATAATTACCTTTTTGAACCTGACCCGGAGAGCTTAATTTCAAGTTAATTCAGAGTAACTGTGCAACAATTCATAGGTGTTACAGGTCTGATGACAGGTCTCATGAGGCACATGGGCTGATGCTACTCTTGTGATTCATCAAACAACTTAGTCTGGCAGGAATCTAGATGGAACTTCAGAATACTTTTCTCTCTGTCAAGCATGTCAGCAAGAAAGAATGGAGGTGGTGAACTACAGCTCCCAGGTGACATGATGGCTGTGGCAGAAAGTTTGATGAGCTGCTGACAGTAAATCAAATAAAATTATGTCTATTAAGTAGCTGATATATGTAATTTGGATATTCTTGGTAGGAATTTCCCACAAGGATTTTATGTGGTATGCATGTTCTTAAAAAACAAACAAAAATATTGATTTTCTTAGATTTCATACATCTATGCACACCTTTTTCTTTTTTTTTTTTCCAATTTTTATTTGTTTTCTGTTGTAAAAATGTTTCTTATCCTGTTCGAATATTTTTTTTTGACTTTGTTGACAAAAGATACTTTCACAAGATATTTTCTCTATGCTGGCATGTAAGACCAACCCGTATTCAGTCAGCCCAATGAGATCTTCATGCTGCTTTTCATGTCTTTATCTTTTGACAACAATAAATCTGTTTTATGTATGCCAAATGTTTCACTCTCCTCTCTCATTTTCTGCCTGAGTAAATTAGGACATTTCATGTTCAATGTGTTTAAAATTTTTACAGTATGGAAATCACTGATGTTAAATTTTCTGAGAGTGTTCTGTACTAGTTTATGAAAATGTTGCTGTTTCTAGGTAGCTATTTCTGGGTTTCACGTTCCTCCATTTTATAGCTGAGTCTTTCCTTTTTTGATCATAATTTTTGTTCCTCTTCTTAGTACAAATATTTTTGTAGCTGTTTTATTTATTATATTCATTGAATATTCACTGAATCTCCACAAATCTATTAACTTTTCAGCTCATCCTTAAAATGAATTTGTACAGGGAAGAAATTTGATGCCCGGCCTAACCAAGGATTACCTTCCTTCTTGAGTAACAATGTAGGCAAACAACAGTGTATCTCAATATGCTAGTCAGTTAGAAGAATCTAACACAGGAATAAAAAAACAAATTCTCAACTCCAGGAAAAAAAGCTTGCCATCCACATAAAGAGAGATTGAGAAACTTTATATATCCTGGAAATATCTTCAAAACCTGTATTTGGAACTGCAAACTAGTGAGCAGTAATGGCAGCAGAGCTTGACAATGGAGTTAAATATGAGTTGGAGGAATTAAGTGATTATTTTCAGAATTGTGTAAATGGGAGCATAAAAATCTATTTTAACACTGAGCTTAGAAGCAGCCACCAAAATATATTCTGGTAGATAAACTGTTAAGAAAACATTTTTATTCTAACTAAGGTAATGATAGAAAATAAAATGACACACAGCACTGTCACATTGACTGCATGTCACCCACCTGTTACGTTGCAGATTTTAGCGGCCAGAAAATAGCTTTCTTGGAAATATTGCTCAGAATGACTAGTGACATGACCTCAATATCTGTCTACCAAAGCTCTGTAGCTGGGTCAGTGGGTGACAGACTGTAATTACTTTTCAAATGATGAATTTCATTTTCACTCTCTAAAACTAGTACCAAATCTAAAAGTGGAATCAAACCACAGTATCAGAAGAGCATCTTTCATTTTTCGTGTTGCATGATGCAGTAAGAAAGAAAATTTACTTTGCTTGAATAATCTCTTGTTATAATCCATGTTTTAAATAGAGGTTGTAAGTAGTAAAGACAAAGCACACATCGAATTCTAGCAGAAATATGAAGATTATGTTTTTTTATTATGTAGGCATGCAAGGATTCTTTAATGTTTTGAAATTCTTGACAATTATAAGGAATAAGTGTACATAAATACATGTAAATATAGTACACAGAGAAGAAATCACTGTTTATACTACTTCTTTTATGCTGTAACAGCAGATAAAAAACCCCAACAAACCAGCCTACCTGCTGATTTACAGTACATAAGCATAAAGTTGTAGGTGATTTTTCTGTTCCATGTAATACATGCTTTGTAGGTTTTTTCATTAAATAATTCTAATTCTATCTTAAAAATGTGTTTCTTCAAATAGAAATCGTAGGAGATTTTTACAGTGGAATATTCTAGTTTATTTTTGAAGCCCTGTTTCAGCCTTTAGAAGTCACTAAGCCCATAGGCAGAGTCTGCAGGAGCAAAACATTATCCTCAGCAGAGAAGAAAGTAGTTAGGGACATTTAAGCAAATCAGACAAGTTCATAATATCAGAAGGAAGTCATCCAAGGATCTGAGGGAGGTAGTGCTGTGAGACCTTTCCACCATCTACCATACAATTCTTGTACTAATCCCTATATTCACTTTCACTAGTAACTTCCCTAGAGGCACAATACCAAAAACTTGACTGAAGTCCTGTAGAAAAGTCAAACTACGTTTTCCTTATATAAAATTTCAATTATCTTGTCAAAGAAGGTTTTCAGATTGCTCTGGTGCAATCTCCCAATGGGAAAATATAATAAAGGCTTTAATTTATTATTTACTTTTATGACTTCAATTATTATTTTCTTCAAAATTTATTCTGAAGCTTTACAAGCTATTAAAATTAGTACTACCACTTTCGTTGTTATGCTTTTTCATGAATACCCAGTATGGAACAGTGACAAGGTATGCAGAGTTAGATTGATAAGAGGTTCTGTTACACTGTAAATTCCTATCTTCACTTTAGAACAAGTCTATTCATTCAAAAAAACCCTGTCTCTTCAAGATCGCAGAATGAATCCATACCAGAACAGTCACATTAGCTCAGAGTTTTGGGACTTTAGGTTAGCTTTGTGATCCCATAATCACGTCTTTTCCAGAAGTGCTCTGGATGATTCAGTCCAGCGTGCATTTACTGGCAGAAAAGTACACAGTACTTCCATAAGCCTGCAAAGATCAAATCAGCACATAGACTAAAAAGTTGCTGTGAAAATTTTCCCAAAGATAAGTGCAATATTTTGTACAATTTAAAGTGAATTAATGATAGTTATTTTTCAACATCTGATTTTTATGACATCTCTGTTAATAGATTTAAGAAAAATAAGAAAGGAAAGGAAAGCAAAACATGTCCTACCCAGTGTAGCCAGTAATATTCTTCGTCAACAGGTAGAATGCTTCTTACTATCATAATTCGTCACATATACAATACCTACAATCGTTTCAATTTACCTGAACGCCAAACTACGTGGAAGAACTGGGTTGAAAATAATCATCTCTGCTCTCATGGTGGCTGAATTCTTCTGTACGATAGTAATTGTATCACCTGCTGTGTGCAAGAATAGTAGAATGAGCTAGTTCCAACCAGAGTTATGGCAAATGTGACAGATATCATGTGGGCTGTCCATATATTAGCATGTCCAGGACTCCCACTGTCTTATCCAGCCTGAACCAGCAGGAATTACAATGAAGGGTAGAGATGTTTTTTTCTGTTTTGGGTCAAAGAATCATCTGTATTACCAAGGCTGTGAACTGTGTAGCAAATTTCTTCATAAACTCTCTGCTCAAATGATTAATACCAGTATTGTACTGTACAAGGATGCCCAATGTGCATGAGCTACAAGTCTTTAACAAGAGATTAGAAACTAGAGATTCCTCAGTAATTTCATAATATTCCTTATTAATGGTCTTGATAAGAAGGTAGAATGCAGACTTGGCAAACTGGGGAGAAGCAATAGATACGTTAGAGAGAAGGCTGCTATTCAGAGAGCCCTTGATAGGCTAGAGAAATGGTCTGACAGGAAATCTTGAAGTTTAGCACAAGCAAAGGCAATGTCTAGTGTCTGAGATGAAATAGTGCCATAGAACTATACAGACTGGGGCTGAATGGATAAAAAGCAGCTTTACAGAAAAAGATCTGGGGGTCATGGCAGACCACAAATTGAATGCAATTCATTAGCGTGCCTTGTAGCAAAGAAGGTCAACCATGGATTGGGCAGGAGTGTACCAAGCAAGTAGAGTAATTATTCTTCTCTATTCAGCACTTACGCAACTCTACCTAGAATACTGCGTCCATTTTCAGGTTCTCCAGTACAAGAAAAACAGTGGCATACTGAAATGAGTCCAACGGATGGTTAGTAACATGACAGGGGATATGAAGTACCTGATTGGTGAATAGGGGCTGGGAGAAATGTATTGCTCAGCTTGGAGAGACAGTCTAACATCAGAACAAGTTACCCAGAGGAGACCGTGCCTGCAACATGAGACCGTGCCTGCAACATGAGTCCGTCCTGGATGACTGCCAGATGCCCCTTCCAAGCAAAATTATTTAGTTATTTCTTTAAGCTTTTATCCTGGGTTCAGCAGTAGCAGTCATTTTTCTCCTTCTTAGTAGCTGGTGCAGTGCTGTGGTTTTTGACTTTCGGCCTGGGAACAGTGCTGACAACACCGATGTTTTTAGTTGCTGCTCAGTAATGTTTAGTCTGACCAAGGACTTTCTGAGTCCCATGCTCTGCCAGGGAGGAGGGGAAGCCGGGAGGAAGCAAAGACAGGACACCTGACCCAAACTAGCCAAAGAGGCATTCCACACCACAGCATGTCATGCCCAGGATGTAAACTGGGGGCAGTTACCCGGAAGGGTTAGATCACTGCTTGGGTCAGGCTGGGTATCCGTCGGTGGGTGGTGAGCAGTTGTATTCTCTTCCCTTGTTATTCTATTCTATTCCCTTGTAGTCTATTCCCTTGTTATATCCCCTGATATTCCCCTTATCATTATTATATAGCAGCAGTGGTTTGTGTTCTACCTTAGTTACTGGACTGTTCTTATCTCAACCCATGGGAGTTACATTCTTTTGATTCTCCTCTCCATCCCTCCTGGAGCAGGGTGGGGTGGGGGAGGAGGAAGAGGGGGAGTGAGGGAGTGACTGCGTGGCTGACTAGGCTTAAACCATGACATGTATGTCCTAGAGGACATATATTCCACAAAATATATTTTTTCTTTTCAGAGAACAATGGCATTTCTGGCTTTCTACATACCACTGTCTGTAGATGTCTGTAGAATTTCCTGTTCATGATCCTGGTTTATTTTATCTTCAAAACACAAACCAGTAATTTATTTATTTATTTTATTCCTAGTCTTTATGAAAATATCAATTAGCTTTTTATTTAGTTTCTGGGTTTTTCAGTTCTTGCCTAAATTTCAAGTATATTTTCCTATGAATTCCTGTAATATTGAATTCTAAGTGGCAGGCTTGCCTATTCATTTAATTTCCTCAAAATTCACATTCTAATGCCATTTCTTATGCTTAATCACTTTAAAAATGTTTACATATTTAAGCTAAAATTTTACATGAATGTTGTTTGTCTTGGGATATTCTGGTTTGTTTTATTTTTAAGTTTCATCCAAAACAGTAGAGATTCTTGTATGGGAAAGGACAAAGGAAAATCCACATCTGTTATATGTAGCTGTTTTATTTTAGAGCTCTTCATTTAGGCAATGGTATTTGTTGAGTAATGCTCCTTCTGTTGCCCCTACAAAATTCTGCCCGAAAGTGACGCTGTTATATAAAACCTAAATAAATATGCGTGTTCACTGTAATGTTATTAAAACCAAATTTCTAATATTCTGTAATTGATGTTCGTTGAACAGGCACCATATAGGGAACATGCAGTTGAACTTTTCCTGCAGTTGTTATTACTAATCGCTTAATGGAGGAATGGGGTTAAGCTCTGGTACAATATAGACATTATTTTATTTGTGATTCAGTGAATTACCTAAACTACAAGGATGAGAAAGATGTAGAGAAAAAGGTCAGACAAAATGCTTGTTGAAAAACATGGGGAGCTGATAGTAAAAAGCCTCAAAGCAGCTAAAGGAAATGAAAATGACTAAATCAGAAACTGAAATTAGAAACTATAAATATGACTAAGAATTATATTATTCAGAGAGTGAAAAAGTACCAAACAGAAAGAATAACATAATACAATACAGAATATAATGTACCAACATAATATAATAGCCTAGGAACTGGAGAGGAAGCACAGAGTAATATTTGGGGGATACAGACAGAAATATAAAACAAATACCAGCTAGCTCAGTCAGTAGAGCATGAGACTCTTAATCTCAGGGTCGTGGGTTCGAGCCCCATGTTGGGCGCCAAAAGAACTGTCGTGGTTTAAGCTTAGTCGTAAATTAGAAAAGCATATAGCCTGCTCGTTTTCCCCCCCACAACC